>JAREIK010000786.1:0-50000 GCA_029783825.1 Sapria himalayana
AAGTTTAATTGTCACTACTAAAATTTATAAGAATTAAAGTATTGAGTATATTATAGTAAAATAAAAAAGAAAATATAAAATTAAATTAAATTTAAAAAATCTATTCTTAGAATAATAAATAAATAAATAAATATTAATATTTTAAAATTAAAACAAGTTAAACATGAACAATAACTTAATCGATTGCCTATCAGTGAGAAAACTAAAGGAAATGAAACCCCTATTATGAAGAGAGCATAGTTCCTCAAGCTCTAGTTTTGCTTTAACTCTTCTATCTGGCTGCTGATCAAAGCAATTTATTTTTTGTGCATTCCAATTGGAACTCCTACTTGTTGATTACTTGATTCTAGTCACGAGACTATTCGACTTCAATTTCCTATTATTTTTTCAAGTAGGAGTCATGCAAATGCAGAAGTAGATTGTCAATGCCAGTTGATCCACCCAAAATCAAGGATAGACTTGGTTCCGTGCCAAAAGGCATATCGACTAATTCTGATGTTGTGAAAAGTTTCACATCTACATTCATTCTTCTTCGTAAATCTTATGTGGAAAAGCGATATCTTGGTTATGATCTTCATTGTTTAAGGAAGCAGAGTTGATTTTAAATAGATCTCTACTACGAGGTAATACAAAAAAATTCTTGTTCCAAGCCAAGGTTTCCAGGATGATGGATATCATCATAAACTCTTTTTACAATAAAAAAGATATTTCTTTAGAGAGTTGTTTTCTAACGCCTCTAACGTGAGCATTGTTTTGGATTTGTTTTTGTGTTCCTTCGTGTAATGCTTCCCAGATTCAAGTGTTGTCCCATGTAGGCGCTAGACAAAATCAGGTTTCTCTCCCTCACTGACAGAGATGTTTTAGGTGAAGGCAACGATGCCAAGCTCAAGATCCATGTTTGCTTCCTTGCTTGCTTGTTTAGCTCATGGAAATTGATTTCAATGGATGTACATTGAAACTGGGTGTGAGTGCAGATCAAGTTGGATAAAGAGAAGAATTTTTATATTCATGATTGTACCATATGCATGATGAAAAAGATTTGATCAAGAACTTAGGGATGATTGTCGAATCAGGAACTTCAGGTATTCACTGGAAATTTCTCAAAGTTTGTCAAATTTTTATGGATGATAATGAAGGATAATGGTTAACAACATTCGTGAAGAAAATGTAGACTAGTAGAGATATTAATCTAATTGGCCAATTTGGAATTGGATTCTACCATGTGTATCTTGTTGTAGATTATTTGGAAGTTGTTAACAAACCTAACGAAGGCAAGCAATAAGCCATCTAGGGCCATGTATCATGCTTTAAAAATTCTTTTGAAAATTGCTTTCCACTTTTTTCGTTGTTGTCTTTCAGCATGTATGGGACTCAAGGCAGATGGAGCATTTTTCAATCTCTGAGGACACGTGGAACGAACACTTGGAAGGGAAACTAAATTAGATTGCATCTAAAAGATGAAGCTGGGGAATATGTGATGAGAGCAAGTTGAAGTTCATGTGATCATGTGTGCTAGTTTCTAATTATCAATTCTGATTGCTATCAACTTTTTGGATTAGGAACTGGTGAAAAAGTATCTGAATTCATTAACTTACCAATTAATTATGGACAAGCAAATTATGTTGATGTAGAGGTTCCTGCAGATGATGATGAGTCAAATGAAGAAAATGATGATGCAAGCATAGCGATTGATAAAAAAAGCTATTAAGTTCATCGACATTTTAATTATCAACATGATTGTTTTCCATTGTAGAAAACATTTCTAAGATGGAATTTGAGATGGATAAGATGGAGGAGAGGATGGTGAAGATCATGAAAAGGAAGAGGGGAAAGAGAACCAAAGACAAAAACATCACTGAAACCACATACGGGTGTGGAGCTTCTAAATGATGTAAAGGCAATTTGGCTTAGGAATCCAAGGGACGTTATAGAGGAAGAATTCCAAAAATCCTATCAATCTTTGTCAAAGGATTTCAGTGATGAGAAGCTTATGGCATGGAGTCACTTCGCTATAGAATGTGATGTAGAGTTCAAGACTCTTCTTTTTATTCCTCCAAATTCTCTTCATGATTTGTACGAAAGTTTTTACAATACCAACAATGCCTACTTGAAGCTGTATGTAAGATGAGTATTCATTTTTGATGAGTTTGATGAATTGCTGCCTAAATACCTCAGCTTCTTGAAGAGGCTTGTTGATTCAGATATGCTGTCGCTCAATGTTTCTCGAGAGATGCGGCAACAACATGGCAACCAGAAAATGATGAAGAAGATGCTAATCAGAAAGATGCTTGACATGATAAACAACTCGAAGTGAAGGATCCATTTGAGAGTGTTGATGATGATGACAGTCAGGCTGGTATAGATGTCAACTCATCGTCTGGCAAGGCAAACAGGAGAGGGCAATATGCAAGGATTTGGAAAGAATTTGGAAAGTCCATTAAAATCAACATAATTGAGGATGATGCAAATAGAAATCGTCTGGAAAAACTTCTATGATTCGAAAGCACCAAGTCAGATGGAAAGATTTACATCTCTGTATAATTATATCTCCAGGATGAAGCTGGAGCAAAGCAACTTGTTCTATATAACATGAACTAACATGGGACAACTAGAAGAATCTCCTTTTTTAGAAAGAGCCAAGAAGAAAGGATATGAGGTCATCTTCTTCATGGACCTAGTTGATGAGTATTTAATGTAGTACCTGATGGAACATTAAGGAAAAAAATTCCAGAATTTGTCCTAAAAAGGATTAAAAGTAAGCAAAACTACCACGGAGAAAGAAGTGAAGGCCATGTTCAAGGAGCTGACCAAGTGGTGAATGAGTGTCCTGGAGAGAATGAAGGTGGATGATGTGAAGATCAATGATCATGTAGGCACAGACTCTATCAGATGCAAGCAAGTAGAGCTACATGCATGGAAAAAGGGTGCTTGAGATTAACCCGATGCACCCAATTATCAAGGAGCTTCGTGAGAGGGTCACAGCCAATCCTGAGGTAAATACTTGTTTCTCAAGAACCTGATCAAATTCCATTCTTCTGATTCTTCCTCTGCACATCTTCTGCAGGATGAACACATAAAGAAAACAGCTAGGCTAATGTACCAGATTGTATTAATGGAGAGCAATTTCAACCTTGATAATCTTAAAGGATTCACTTCTCAAATATACAATTCCATATGGTATAGTCACGACATTTGCCCTGATGTAGATGTTAAAGATGATGATACTGAAGAAATAGTTCTTGAACCAAAAACCAAACAAACCCCAGTGAGGTGGTTGATAAAGTCCATGGTGATGATTCCAAAGATGTATTGTAACTTCATCATCTATTTGAATCATTGATTTATGTATTTGATCAATTTTGAGGAAGTGTTTTCTGCTCTAGCTTTGTTTATGTGAGCTAACAAGTTATTTATGAGTTAGTGTTTAATTCATCTAGTTTTTGTCAAATTTTCTCAACTGAAAACGAATGAAATGCTCAAATTTCAAAAAAAAAACCGATCGATTGCCTATTAATTACTTGTGTATCATCAAGTTTATAAGAATCTTAATACTTTTCAAGTTGATATTTGGTTTGTGTATCATTTGTTGTGTCTATTCAATTGATGGCATCATCTCATTTTGCTAAGTTTGATTTTTTTAATTCTTTAAGTTACAGGGCACGATGATTATATATTCACAGGCACTCAAAAGCCAATGTGCAGTTGAAGAATTCATCTCTTACATGCAACACAGATTTTAGTCATAATTTGTTTAGTTGCAGTTTTTTGTTCCATGATTGTTGCTCTATTTGCAAATCAGTTCTATCTCAGCAAGAAATGCATTAACTCTCATGAGCTTGCAATTGGGAATCTACACTCTAAAACTCGTTACAAGTACCGGTCATAAGTGACAGAAGGTTATATTTTCAAATCCCTTGTGCATTTGCGAATCCACTCTCTATTATTATTAAATGATTTGGATTGCTTTACACTTGCATTAAACACATGAAAGATTATATTAGAAATGTGTTTTAGAGAGAGTGACGTGATTGAATTATAATATAATGCACTTGGATTCATATCTTATGAAGGTGAGTCAGCCCCATGAATTTGAGAAGTGATCTAAGTCATTTGCACTTTTCATTGTCACAATGGCATCACCACTTTGGAATTGAGTTGCAAGAAAAACAAATCAAGCAAAGTAAATGTAAGTGAAGCATTAGATTAGAACGATGAGGCTTGATTCACAGTGATCAAATGACTCACTTCTATATCAATGGCAAGCTCATGTTTCACTATTGTGCCATCTCAAGCTTTGCCAACACGGTAATCTACGCCAGATGTGTTGTTAAAGTGAACTCAGCCACATAGCTATACAAAATATGTCTGTAAGCTTTGAGGTAGCCAAAGGTTTGACCCACCCAAACTACAATGTGACTAATCCATATCTTTAAGATCATCAAAAGGATCACAGATGGAGAAATAGATTACTCTTTCGAATGTGTAGGAGATTTAAGAAAGACCACCATAGCCTTTTGAGTCCTATTGTGATGGAAGGGGCCTAACAGTTACATTAGGAGTACCAAAGTGAAACCAAATATATCATCACTATATTCTCTTCTTCTTGATGGATGAACATTGAAGAGATCTCTACTTGGAGGATGGAAACCTAAATCAAATCTTCCATCATTGGTAGATGTGCACCTCAACAAAGAGATCATGTTAAATGGGTTGATCACACATAATTTGCCAGTGGATGAGATTAAGAAAGTTTTTGCTCTCGTGAGAAAATGTTGTTCATGTTGTAGATGCTTCAGAAATACATGATCAAAATAAAAGTGATAATTCTTGTTGGTATATATTACTTTTTTCTCTAACTTATGGAAAGCTTGTTAAAAAGGCTGACCATATCGACAAAGAATTTGCATGTGGGGTATTAAAGGTTGTTAAGTTTGTTACTTTTTTTTTGTTAAATATGGTTGTCATTCATCCTCTTGCAATGTCAATGACGGATGGAGCAAATAGATATTCTAGTATCAAGTGTGTTTGGTGAAACTAAGGAGAGTAAAAGTGTGACACATGTTTCTATTGACTCAAAAACTTCTTCCCTTTGGTCTCTTGGTGTCAACACTAAAGAAATAAAAGATTTCTTCATGGAGGAAGGTAGGTAATTGTGATTTTGTCTTGCTGCCAAATATTACTTGGGAAGTTACAGATTTGGTAAATTTGTGAGTTATCATCTAAAGTGTAATTATTTGCCAATTTGAATGTAAACTATAAAACATGAATATACAGATATACTATTTTTATGTTTAATGTTGTGTATGTTGTTAATCTCTCCATTCAGTTTTTTTCTTTTTTTTCAGCTTTTGCATAATTTTGCTACGGAAAATTCAAAAGTGGATTGGAGGAACTCATATTACGTGAATTTGATTGCTCATACTTCATTCACCATTATTGTTGTATCAAGCAAGATTGTTTTTCTATTCCCTCATTCCTCATATTGCTTGTATGTGTTCCTTGCTCTTTGAATTTAAGATACACACTTTGAATTAATCTGTCCATTGTTTTTTAAAATTTTTTGTGTGGCTCATTTGTTCATGTTCACCCTATATTAATAGGTGCTATCTGGTAATATCTCATTATTAAACAAGTATAAATCATATCTAGTGAGCAAGGCTCCCACTTAGCTTGGAATTTGTGTGATATTCATATCTCAATAGTATTATTATTAAAAATTAAACTAGTTATATCTGAAAAATCTCGAACCCAAGTCGTATCATCCTTGGATGCACGTCTCAAACCTAAGATGTTTGTTTGCAATCTAAGTATAAAACATAAATTAAATAGTTTTGAAAATTCATTATTCAGAAAGCACTTCATTGGAGTAGTAATATGGTTAGTTTTGATGCCATTGCCTTATTTTAGAATTTCTTTTTTTGAAATTTCACAGAATCAAGTGATGCACAATCATCAGGCTGAAAAAGATTTACCATTGGCATCCATATATAAGTACCATCCACATAAGTGTGCATTGCTATTTCTTTTGAAATGAATTTTTGTTTGTAATATGCTGGGTCGAAGTCATTAATGATGAGGTATGTTTGGTAGAATGCAATTTAGAAATAATAGTTGTAAATAATATTAGATTCATTTGAAGAAAGAAATACAGGAAATGAAAGATTGAATGATGAGATGAAATAAATTAAAAATACAATGCAAAAGCAGATGTCCTAAATGTAGTCACAGTTAGCATCCTTGACACAATAGATAGCATACTGAGTTCTAGTAGAAAAACCATGTAGGAAAGGATAGTATAAATGCACCAGCTAATGATGAAGATGATGATTTAGGTTTAAATAATTTTATACATATGTTATGTTTTGTTTTAACTATGTAACTATTGTATCAGAATAATTTATGAACTGCTTTTATTTTTGTTGATTATAAAAAATGGTTTATAGTATAAGTTATTATTCAATTTAAAATAAAAATTTAAAAATATGCAATCAAATTTTTTGTAAAAATAGTTTTGAAATGAAAATAGCTAGAGAATTTTTTATTGCTAATTTAGTTAGGCAATTTTTGTATATATTCAATCAATCAATAATAATTACTAATCTTTAGTACAATCAAAATTAGCAAGGGAAAAAACAATAAGCATAAGAAATTCTGTCGTTCACAAGTTTTTAAAAAATTTTTTTTTCTCAGTAATTTTTTGTGGCGAGCACTTTAGCTTGAGATAATTTGCATCATAATTTCATCGCTATTATATTTAGTGACGGAATAAGCCAAAATAGCTAGGGAAATTTTTCTATATATTTGGGCATTTTTTTGTAGTGATATCTTTATATTTGTCTTTATGTGTTTCTATCAATATTTTGTGTATATAGCTTTCTATTTGTATAATAATCTATCTATCTATCTATTTAATTATCTATTTAATTATCTATTTAATTATATATTGTTTATTTTTCTATCAATCAATATATATTATTGGCTATTTATTTATAAGCCTATATGTCTCTCTAATATATGTTTAAATGTCTATCAATATATCTATATATCTTGAAATCTATCTATCAATATATTAGTCGATCTATCTAACTCTCTATTTCCTATCTTGACTATATTTCTATATATCTATTTATCTACCTATTTATATATTTTCTATTTGTATATATTTTTATTTATATATTTGTCTATATGTCTATATATCTATTTGTTTATCTATATATCTATCTATTAGCCTATCTGTATATCGATCTATCTATGTATCTATCTATTTTTGATTCTATCTATCAATCTAACTATCTTTCTACCTACCTATCTATTGAACTATCTATCTATTGATTTGTCTATATATATATATCTATCTATCTATCTATGTATCCTTCTATTGTCTATCTATCTATTTGTCGATCTATCTACCTATTTATCTACTTATTTATTTAACTATTTATTTATGTATCTATTTATCTATCTGTCTGTCTATCTATCTACCTATTTATCTACTTATTTATCTATCTATTTATCTAATTATCTATCTATCTATCTGTCTATCTATATACCTATTTATCTACTTATTTATTTATCAATTTATCTATCTATCTATCTATTAGTCTATATGTATTTAAGTCTTTCAAAATAATCAATCAATCTATCTATCTATTAGTATATATATCTATCTATATATCTATCTATCAATCTCACTATCTACATCTCTAACTAACTAACTATCTATCTATCTAGCTATATGCAAATCAGTGTTTTTGTCTATATTATAGCTATATATCTATCTATGTATTTGACTTTCTATCTATCTATCTATCTATCTATTATCTATCTGTATATCTATATATATTTCTATATGTCTATCTATATATCTGTGTATCTATCATCCTATCTATCTTTATATCTGTGTATCTATGCATATGTCTATCTATCTATCTAGTTTTAACTAACATTCTATCTGTTATCTCTCTATTAGTGTATCTATCAATCTATCTATTTGTATATATATCTATATGTCTATTTGTCTATCTATCTATTAGTCTATTTGTCTATCTATCTAACTATCTATCAATCTATCTATATGTCTGTCTGTATGTCTATCTTTAATTTTGTCTATTTATTCTATATGTCTATATGTCTAATAATCCATTTATGTAAAAATCTATGAATATATCATTCTATCAGTCTATATCTCTATCTGTCTATATGCCTATCAATCTATCTATTTATATGTTCATCTATCTATGTGTCTATTTATCTATCTGTCTACTAGTTTATCTATCAAATGTCTATCTATGTATATATTTATCTACAGCCTGTCTATTTGTCTATTTGGCTATCTATCTATTTTTCTTTTTGTATATCTATCTATTTATCTTTATCAGTTTAACTAACTATTTCTCAATCTATATATATATGTATATATCTATCTATCTTTATATTTCTATTTCTATTTGAATATATTTCTATATATATATACCTATCTATATGTTGTCTTTCTGTTAGTCTATCTATCTATATGTCTAACTATCAAACTATTTTTCTTTTTAAGTGTCTGTATGTCTATCTCTCTATCTATATATCTATATAACTATATATCTATATGTATGTTTGTGAATCTATGTGTCTATATGTCTATCTAAGTATCTATCTAATTTCTATCTATCTATATATCTAACTATCTACCTATCTATTGTCTATCTATCTATTTGTCAATTTATCAATCTTTTTGTATGTCTATCTATAAATTTTAGAATATGTCTATGTATCTTTCTATATGTCTATCTATCAATCTATCTATTTGTCTATCTATTTGTCTATCTAGCTATCTAATTGACTAAATATCTATAAGTTTAAATGCCTAATTATCTATTTGTCTCTATGTCTATATGTCTATTTGTATATCCATTTGTATATCTATTTGTATATCTATTATCTATCTATCTGTCTATCTATCTAACTCTATATTTGTCTATCTATCTATCTGTCTATCTATCTATCTATCTGCATGTCTGTCTGTCTATCAATCTATCTATCTATCTATCTATCTATGTGTCTATCTATAATCGATCTATTGGTCTATATGTCTATCTTTTTATCTATCTTTCTATCATTCTATACTATCTATTAATCTATCAATCTATATATATCAATTTATTTGTTTATCTATCTGCAATCTATCTATTTATCTATGTATCTTTGTTTTTGTATACTATCTATTTATCTATTTGTTTATCTATCTATCTATCTATATGTCTATCTATCTATTTATTTTGTCTATCTATCTGTCTATCTAATCTATCTGTTTATCTATCTATCTCATAAATGTCAATCTCTCATTCTATATATGTCTATTATCTCTATCTATATCTATCTATCTCTATAGGTGTTTATTTATCTATTTATCTATCTATTTATCTTTCTCTCACTATCTATTTCTCTTATATTATATTATAATTATATATATATATATATATATATATATCTATTTGTATATATTTATATATATAATTACCTATATATCTTCATGTACACTACAAAAAAATCCCAAATAGCTAGGGAAAATTCCCTAGCTAAATGAGGGTTTTCCATCATTAAACGGGATATAGAGACGGATTAACGACGGAATCTTTCCCAATATTTAGTGCTTGTCGCTAAAAATTAGTGAGGGAGAGAGATCCTAGTTAAAATAATAATTTTACTAGCTAAATTTGCAGTGGTAAATTCCCTAGCTAAATTAGAAAGGGAAACTTCCCTAGCTAAAATTGGGCTTTTCAGTCGCTAATCTTATATAACGATGGAAACTTTCCCAATCTAAAGTGCTCGTCACTAAAAATTAAATGAGGGAAATAGCCACTAGCTAAAGTTTTAGCGACGGAAATATCCCTAGCTAAAATAATAATTTCCCTAACTAAATTAGCAAGGGAATTTTATTTTTTTATTTTTCAAAATATTTATTTAATAATTTAATATTTTATATTAAATTGAATTAAAACTAAAACTATACATAATAATTTAAAATTAACAAAAAATAAAATCATTTAATTAATTATCTAATTCAATAATTTACATAATTCAAACAAAAACATAACAACAATTTATTTCATTTTATTCATCAATGTATCTACCTACAATGCATAATATATAATCTATCCATCCATTGATATTGATTTCTTTCTCTTTGCTCCTCCGATCACCATCTTTCTACTGTGACAAATCTGTCCAGTCGTGATTCTTCATGTCTAGTGAAAAATTCCTTCACTTATACAAGATTCATATGGGGAACAATGCGGTTGCCATATCTGTACAAATTTAAAGCAGCCAATAAAATCAAAATAAATAAATAAAAAATGTTATATTAAGATAAATATATAATATTGCAGTATATATGTACATATATACTACAGTCTATATGTACATATATTACTATAGTATATCTACATATATACTATAGTATTATATATACTATATACAGAGTACATATATACTCGGTATATACGTACATTTAAAACTACAGTATTATATGTACATATACTGTAGTACCTATATACTCAGTAAATACATACATATATATTGTAATATATATGTGCGTATATACTAAGTATATATGTACGTATATACCAAGTATACCTATGTATATACCGAGTATATATTTACGTATATAAAGAGTATATAGTACTTATATACAGAGAATATAGTACGTATATACCAATTATATAGTACGTACATACCGAGTATATTGTACGTATATACCGAGTATATACGTATATACCTAGTATATATGTACGTATATACCGAGTATATTTGCACATATATACTGAGTATAAATGTACGTATATACTGAGTATATATCTACATATAATACTGCAGTATTATCTGTACATATACTAAAGTATATACATATGTATATGTTGTAGTATATACGTACGTATATACATATACATATGTATAATACTCAGTATATACGTACGTATATACTGAGTTTATAGTATGTATATATCGAATATATACGTATGTATATACTTAGTTTATATGCACGTATATACCAAGTTTATACGTACGTATATACCAAGTATATATGCACGTATATAATGTGTATATGTGAACGTATATACTGAGTTGATATGCACCTATATACTGAATATATATGTATGTATATATAGAGTATATATGTACATATAATACTGCAGTATATATGTACTCGGTATATACAAACATATATACTCAGTATATACGTACACACACACACACACACACACACACACACACACATATATATATATAATATATATAATCACATAGCCTCAGATGACACAAAACTATGACAAATTAGTATTATCCCATTTATACTTCACAAAGATGGCACAAAACTTCACTATCAACATAAATAAGAAATACGAAGATTATTTAAATTTTGGAAAATATCTCTGAAAACACTTATAGAAAACCATAGAAGACGAGCCATGAGCCGGGCTTGGAGCATCAAAGTTAACATCTTGCCTCCCCGCAACCAGAACTCTCTCTCGGTCCCAAGGCTTATAAGGGGTTGCTCTTCCCAACCATGACTAAGCTAACAAGCTAATAAAAAGTACTTGCAGATGAAATAGAGACTGATCGTCTGTAGCAGTATCCCTGAACAAATCAATAAGAAACTTGAACATTAAAAAATGGAGCACTCCACCATGCTAATGAGCAACACAAAATGATGGAAAATTATTTGAATAATAATTTTGAATAACTGCAATCTAAGCAACCCTTATCTTACATAGTTAAAATAAAACATAACAAAATTTTATTACATCTTATTCATCAATGTATCTACCAACCACTAAAAGAAAAATCTCATATAGCTAGGGACAATTCCATAGCTATATGAGAAATTCCTGTCACTAAATGGTAAATAGCGACGGAATACCAATGGATCGTGTGCATTTCTAAAGTGCTTCTTGCTAAATTTTAGCTACGAAATTTTCCATCGCTAAAAAATTAGTGAAGGAAAATTCTCTTGATAAAAAGAAAAATTTGTTGCTAAAATAGCAAGATAAATGAAATATTTTGTCGCTAAACAAAAATAACGACGCCTGAATCCCTAGCTAGAGTCCCTAGGATTAGAAAATTAGCGACGGAATTTCCGTCGCTAATTTTAATATTTCCCTAGCAAAATAGCTAGTGAAATTTCTTTCTCTAAATTAGCGAGGGATTTTCCCATCGCTAATTTAGCTAGGGAATTTTCCCTAGCTATTTTAATTTCAAAATATTTGCAGAATTAAAAAATTTTAAAATTTTTTAATTAAATATTTATTATTTTTAAATCATATTGAATAAAAATTGAAACTATAAATAATTTATAATAAACAAAGAATAAAATCATTAATATCTTATTCAAATTCAATATTTTACATAATTGAAACAAAAAAATAACAAACTTTTATTTTTATTCATCAATGTATTTACCGACATTGCATAAAGTATAATATATCCATTTATTGATGTTGCTTTCTCTCCCTCTACTACTCCCATCATCATTTTTCTACTACAACAAAGTTGTCCGAGTCACGGTATGTAATATCTAGTGAAAAATCTCATCACTTATAGAAGCTTTGTATGAGGAACAATGCGGTATCATATCTATAAGAAAATTAAACCAATCTGTAAAAAAGGCTATGTTTTGATACATATATAATTTTACAGTATATATGTAAATATATACTAGCAATTCACTTGTACATATATTACTATAGTATATGTACATATAAACAATAGTATTAAGTGTACATATAAACTGAGCACACATATACTCAGTATATACGTGCATAAAATACTACAGTATTATATGTACGTATATACTGACTTTATTCGTATGTATGTACCTCATTTGGTACTGTTTCTACTTCTCTCGTTATCGCTCCAGCCACTACTACCATTGCTACTATCACTGCCACTTCTGCCACTACTACCATTGTAGTATTATGCGTACATATATACTGAGTACATATATACTCAGTATATATGCACATAAAATAATGCAGAATTATATGTATGTATATATCGTATTTGTTGTCGTTCCTGCTGCTCCCCTATCATTGAAGTCCCTGCCAGTGTAGTCCCTGCCACTACTGCCACTGTCGCTATGGCCGGTGCCAGTGCCAGCCGTCGCTACCTGTGCAGCCGCTGTTGTGGTTGCTGCTTGTGCTACCTCCGCTGCCATTGCCACCGCTGCTACCTCCCCTGCCACCGTTGTTGTTGCTGCCACTACAGCCGGTGCTGCCGCCGATTGCCGATGCCGCCACTAATGTTGCCTCTGGCCTTCGCTACCTCCCCTGCCGCTGCCACTGATGCGGCTATCGCTACTGATAATAGGCTTTACATATTATAATAGGCTAAAACTCAACCCAAAAATTCGAAGAAAGACAAACATATTCACAGATATATAAAATAGCTAATATAGACATTAAAAAACACAAATAAAATTGATTGTCATACAGTTTAAACAAAAATTTATTAAATAATTAATATTTTTAAATTAAATTTTATAAAAAAAGTAACTATAAAAAATTTTAAATTAAACAAAAAAAATTCATATAATAACTTATTATAATACAATATTTTAAATAACTAAAACAAAAAAGTAACAAAAAATATGTTACATCTTATTAATCAATATACCACCGACTGTGCATAAAGTATAATCAATCCATGCGTTAACGTTACTTCTCTCCCTCTGCTCCTCTGATCAGCAACTTTCTGCTGTGAAAAAGCTGACCGAGTCACAGTTCATCATGTCTGTTGAAAAATCCCTTCACTTATACAAGCTTCGTATGGGAAACAATGTGGTACCATATTTGTAAGAAATTTAAGCCACTCTATCAAATCAAAATAAATAAAAAAATTATGTTTTGATACATATATATTACTGTAGTAAATATGTACATATATACTAGCATTTCGCTCGTATATATATTATTATAGTATATGTACATATAAACTACAGTAATATGCGTACATATATTCTGAGTAGATATATACTCAGTATATGAGTACATAACATACTGCAGTATTATATGTACGTAAATACTGACTATATACGCATGTATATACCGCATTTGTTGCCGTTATTGTTGCTCCCTCCATCACTGCTACTGCCGCTACCCCTGCCACTGCTGATGGTGCTGCTGGTGCTACTGCTGTTAATGCCACTGTAGATGGTGGTGCTGTAACTGCCGCCTCTGCCACTCTACCGGTGATGCAGGTGCTGCCGCCACTGCCACCGCTGCTTGTTGCCACTGCTGCCGGTGCTACCGCCGCTGCCATTGCTGCCGATGCCTTCACTGCCGCAGCTTACAAAATAAATGTAACATTATTCATGTTTTTATATAAATTAGATGCAAGATAAAATGCTCCTTACTTTATATATCACATTTTAGGAAAATCTTGCGATGTAGGCCTTTAAAAACTACACTTGAATTTTAAAAATAAAGAATAAAAGTAAAGATAAGAATAAAACTTAATTTTTTGAGTGGACTCGTATAAACAAGACAGCTAGAATATTAGGAGATAAAATTATTAATATCAACATTTTTCATATTGATTATTTTTTGACCATCAATTTATCGTTAAGTATTAGTCTCATCTCACTAGGCAATAAATCTCAAAAATAACATCATTAAAACACACATAAAAAATTCAAGTTTAACAAAAACTATAATAATTCAAAATAAAAGTTAATACATGATATTTTATTCTTGGCCTAGAACAATAATTTTCATCATAGTTTGTATACAAAAGCATGCAAAACCTAGATTATTAAATATGCAAGAAAACATAAACTTCATCTCACTAAATCTAATAAAATTTCAAAATAAAATATATTTGTGCAAAAAGATTACAAAAATAACAAATCTTTTAGAAAATATTAAGGACCTACAATATAAGTGTGATGATAACGACAATACCTAGCACATGAGGTTCCTAATTGACACAGGATCTAAGAGAGTTTGATATCTCGAACTCAAGGCCTATTATCTTTGGAGAAAGATATTTACCATCACACCAAGTCACAACTTGAAATATAAGGACAAATGATATTTAATTTTATTGTAACTATGATATAAGAGAAATCCAAGCCTATAAATAAAAAACAAAAGACTATGAGTAGCTCATATAGGTTAGGTGATTCCATAGAATGAAAATCAATTGAATCTTCTACAGACTTCCATGTAGATTTGGGCACGGCTATGGCTTTTCAAACTTGAGATTCAATACTACCTTCTTACACTCTTCAAACTTCTAGGCCGAATCTCGATATGTTGGGCAAATTTTTTAACCTGATTCATGTTCATCATAGAAGTTATGATTAAAGATGAATGAAGTTTGTGAACCAAGCTTATTGATATGATTGGAACTTGCTGAAAGTCCTTCAATTCTTCTTTGTGATTTCCCATGGCAAGATATGCAGCACCTCATCTGTAATAACCCTATAATTTCGGATAAATGTTAGGAGGAAGAAGAAGAAAAGTATACACAGCAGACTCATGATGCATTATGTGCCTTGGAATAGTAAGGATCACAATTGATAGCCTTGGAAACATCCTCTACAGCACACCCATTTTCTTCCAGTTTGGCATGGGCAATTGCATGATTGGCCCAATACACAACATTCTGATCATGTAAATTGATAGATTGTGTGTATAGTTCTATAGCACGAGCAAACCTGTTGGCTGAAAAAAAGATGACAAACATACTTATCAATGTCAATATGATCGAAATGACAAATCTAGCTAAGATTAAAATTGATGAGACTATATGATTAGCCATTATAAAAATAAGTGTAAGCAATAGCAACCTTACATATAGATTATATTAGATCATACTTCTAATAAAATGACAATCAATTTCAATATGCTTATGTTCTCGTTATATATCAAATTTGAATGCTTAGTTATTTGATTATCACAGTCAAACATAGAAACTTTATCTATTTGATGCAGTATATTAATATCAAATCTCATATAACAATGACTATGACTAAGCATTCCACCTCTATATTCTCAATTTAAAATCAATATTTATCTCAATTCCTTGAGGAATAATTTCTAGGCACCAACATGACTCAGATGGGAACGTGTCGCATGAATCTGGCAGGCATGAGATTTTGTTTTATGAAATTCTCTAATAAATATATGGAATGGAATTATTAAATTATCATACATCTTCTAATTCATAAAATAACAATAAATTTCAATTTTTATTTACTAATAATAGTAAAAACCCAATTTTTACTTCCAAAAGATGAACACGTGAGCTCAATTAAACTCGAACTCAAAATATTAACACCTTGACTCGAGCTCAATTGAACATGAACTATACTCGAGCTCAATTGAACTCAAACTCGACTCATATCATTAGCAGTCCTAATTATTAGTATGAACTACTACTACAAAATAATAAATTATTTTACGTACTATGTTATATATGGTTGATAATGTTAATAACACAAAAGAAGCAAACATATGATGATGATGATACTGATCCTATTAAAACAATATTCATTAACTAAAAAATCACACTCATGATTGATATTTATTGATATTCTAAATCAATGAAAAAAAATGTATCATGTCATCACCAAATTAACATCATAGATAGAAAAAAAATACCAAATAATTATGATCATAGTTGTTAGAAACTTGTGACACAAGAAATGATATAATAATACAACATATATTTTTTAATGAAAATTAATAGGTTTCACAATTTATATTTTATTTTAAAACATATCTTACAATAGATATACCAAACATGATATGACATGTGATACTATGATAGAACAATACATAAATTCTCAACTATTTTCTATAATTAAAAAAAATCAATTTAATTTTTCTTGTTAAAGAATTTATTATATTAATTATACAAATACACAAAAGAATTATAAAATAATCATAAAAAATAAGCAAAATAATCTTATACAAAAGGTTGCATTTTTATTTTCATATACTATAATTCATACTTTTAATATACATTTATACAAATATATTTTTCTAAATATTTTTTACAACGTGAAAAAACTTATGTTACATGATACGATATAATACATAATACAAAAAAATAGAAAAATGATATATGATATATTTTATGAGCTAACAACTATGATTATAATGCAGGGAAAGAAAATATAGACAAGAAAAGCAACATATATACATCATATATATATATATATATATATATATATTTACAACTTGCATAATATTTGAGAGGAGAATGTAAAGGCTAGTGAATAAAACTAAAAAAAGAAAAACCAAAGCATCAATGTGAGCAAGCTAGGATTGAGTTTCTGAAGATAATGAAAGTTGGCTAAGGGAGACTAGAGTGAGCTAAGAAATAACAATATAAAAGAAATAGCTTAGTTAGCCATCTATAAACATTATTTCTCAAATAAAAAAAATGCATAGATAAAAGAGAAACACATATGCCACTTTAATTGGATCAAGATTATGGTTGAGTTTCATAGTAACTATTGCCCAAGTAATAAATGTGCCAAGTGCATTGAGATAGAATTACTAAGAAAAGTCTTCAATAATCAACCTAGCTAAATGCTATCGTTTTTTTTTATTATTAAGATAAGGCAATAGCCTTAAATATCCTATGATATCTATATTCATATCTTCGCTTGAATAAGAAAATTCTGATATGCCACTTACATTTTATCGTTTAAAAAAAGTCATTCCCCTCATTTTTAACACTGTGGAAGACTAGTCGGACCCCAATGAGATAGAATTTTTAGAGATGCCTTGCTTTCCATGCCATGTGCTTCTCCAATGCCAGATATGGGGCTGCCTATATTATACAGCCAAACACATTCCAAAACACGCTAATTAAGAGAAGTAAAGGTTGCTCGTAGATAAAATTGGTTTAAATGAGAAGGGTGACAATAATTGCATGCAATTCTTGCCAGGGTGCTCATAGATATTAAGAGCTCTACGATCTTTAGTAGAATATTTGTTTGTTTATGTTAAGTGGTGTGATGCTGAAAGCTCAATCAATTTATTTTGAATGTAGGACATCCTTAAGAATGCCCTAACTATTTATTTGCAAGGGCGGGGAGCAATCGAGACCAAAGATGATAGATGGAACATTGATCCAATGTTTGAGCCTAATGGGATAGAGACGAATAAGCTCATTTCCTTGAAAGGTTGTTTAACTAGTTGAAATAACACAGAGAGTTGCCCCACATATTATTTGCATAGTTGAATGTCAACTGAAAGATGCAAGATGACAATAAAAAAATAGAATTGAAGAGGAACTAGAAGCCTAAGCACTAGGCCTGACCAATTTTCTTTTCTCTTTGAAACATAGGTGGAGGAAGGGGAAGAATAAAAATTTGTTTACCCGATTAGACTATTCCCATGTTACAAATCTTCTTCTTCAAATGAGCCTTAAAGGGAACTTAGAATACTCGTCTATTGTATTTTGTACATATATATATATATAACCTATGGGCTGGCTGGCCTTTTGTTTTGAAGAATGAAAGCTTAGTTAGGATAACGAAGACAAAGCCTTCCAACATAAGTTATTAAAACATTATTCGATATTAGCATCAACAACAAAGCGTGGCTTCTCGCCCCAGGGCCCTAGTGCTCTTTTAATTAATTGGCTTTGTATATAGTATCTCAACTATATAAGAGAATGTCTGATCAAAAACATATCTACAAAGCATTTGTATATAGTCTATCATTAAATGTGAATACTATTTTAATAAGAATACTAAATAGCCCTACAATGCAAACTCGCCACCTAAGGACCAAGTCCATCACATCATACCACCAACCTCAAATCTATATTACGAAATAACTATTTATATTTAGAATGAATTTATTATTGTGATTACAATTATTTTGCTATTTTAGGTTGATTTCCATTGAATAAGAGTTGGTGAGAGAAGTTATGATGAAAAATACTATGGGGATCAAGATCTTTTAACAATGTCATTATTATGCAAAATCAAGACCCTTTTTATATTGTCCAAAGCATGGAAAATCAAAACTCTTATCAATGTGTACAATTAGTCGAGGTAATCTTCTTCACGATACACCCACGAATTATCATAATTATTTCAGCAACATAATAACTAAAGTAAAAATATTTGAGATTATTAGAGTGGCATTATCTAGTAAATAACACTTCAAATCACATGATAGATTTCACTCAAAATACAAACATAATTAATGGTCATCAAAACTATGATTGTGCTTTAACTCCTTGTTGATTTTTATCTAGTGAAAACCTTCTACTAGATAAAACATTCAATTAGTAATGGGTGTAACAAAGTTCAATTGGATAACTTTCAAACAAGATCCAAAGCCCGTTAATGGTAATTCACATATTGTGGTTATTTAAAGCATCTACTCTTGAATTGGAGCATGAAAAATGTCACACAGACGATGATATCCATGTGGTGTCTATTTACATTGGGTAATTAGTAACATAGAATCAACTATGGATAGCATTAGGCATGATGACAAACCCTACGGTTGGGCTCATACTTTCAAGAAGGTAGACATCAAATACACAAGTTCTAGTTGTAGAATAGCATTAGCTAAATAAACAAATTCAATCAACATAAATGATAATAAATTGTTAGAAGAATATGGAAAACTATATAAATACATATAATAACTATTTAAAATAAAAAAGGAAAAATTATTAAAATGTAGAGAGATGTTTTATCACTAATTTTCTTTAGGCAATTTTACTGAAATAGGATGAATGCTTTTATTAAAATGCAACTTTCGATTAGAACCTAGCTTTTTTATTGGGGCGAAATGACAAATTTGATCATTTTAATTATTAATTATCTTTGTTTAAATTTTTTTTTCTTAAATTTGTTAAAGGTGTGATCCGTTATTTATAAGGTATGAATATTAAAATGAGATTTTTTGATTTTCTTTCAGAAATGCATAATTAGTTTTTCTAAAGTATATTAGAAATCCATGAATTAATGAAAAATAAAATAAATTTATTTTGGTGCACTATTTAAAGCTAAATTAAAGCATTATATATATATTATATGTATGTATGTATGTATGTATGTATGTATATGAATGCATAGCATATATATACATATAAATATATGCATCTATAAATAAATATATATAAACAAGTATATACACACACACATACATATAAACTTGTACATATAGATTTCTATATATATGTTATCAAAATTGTTTTTTTATATAGTTTATGTAGGCCTATATATATATAATAATTATTATTATATATAACATCTATATATACAAATGTATATATATAACATATGGTGATATATATATATAGTATATAATTAATATATATATACATATACATATAACTTATGTTTTATATATATGTAACATATGCATATATATATATATATATATATGTGTGTGTGTGTGTGTGGTGTGTGTTTGTGTGTGATGTGTATATATATATATATATTGAATATATACATATGTATATATATAATGCTTATATATAACATATGTTTATAAATATTTATTTATATATATAATCATATGCATTAGATTTATCAAATTCAAAGACCATAACAAAATTTTTTGTATGTTCACTTTTTTAAAGCTTCATTGAGACTTGCAATCACTTAAGGTTTACCATCATCTTCTTATCTCACTTCAATGTTTATAGTGATTCAATTTTTTTGGCTTTTTCTTTTACCTTAGCCACTTGAATCTAAATATCCATAGTTTATAAGAGTTTAAAACATGTTTGTTTTTTTATGGTGATATGTTTGGTATGTTTTAGACCATTATTTGAGCTTAGAGAGGTTGAAAGTACAATCAAAACTATAAAGCATTAAAATCATTATAAAAATGAAGTTTTAAGTACTTGCATAAATTCGTTAAATATCACAAACCTAGTTTATACAATAACCGAAGGGATTACTCATTGAATATATCTTGTCCTATGAAATTCAAAAGGACTTACGAACTTTTAGAGTTTGCATCTATAGGAAGATAACTTTCAGTTATTGGAGTTGATATAACTTGCCTAGGCAAAAGGCTATGACAGTTATTGGAGTTGAGAAATTTTTAATTTATACTAAATACTAAAAGAAATCCAATTACCTAATCCTCCCTCTATTTTTTGAGCTTTAGATTTTTCTTTTTAGTCAATTGATTGTCAATAAGAATTATAATAGTATTATAAAATAAAAGAAAAAACTGGTATTGCTATTTTTTTTCATTTATTGGATTTGAGTTTCTGTTCATGAATAATGTTTTTGTTCGTAAGTTTCTTCTTCTCTTCTTTCTTGTATGCTTCTTTTTATTTTCATAATGATTTGTTTGTGTAAAAATATATCTTCTCTTTATAAGTCCTCATTTGTGCTTCTATTCATTTTTGCCTTCTAATATTTTTTTTAATATGTCTTTGTACTTCTGTAATAATATCAATAGTATTTTATTTTTCTCTATAACTCATTTTTGAAAATATTTCTAAAATTACTCCTTTTGTTTTAATTATATCCAGGCATCCCAAACACACCACACACTCATGTGTATATATGTGTGTGTGTTTGAGTGTGCGAGTGTGTGTGTGTGTGTGTGTGCATTAATATGTGCACACACATTTATTTACATATATAGTATCATACAAACATACATATGTATGTATATATTTATATATAAAAATATATTACATATATCTAACACACACACACACACACACACATACATATATCAAACATATACATATGTATGTATTATTTATTTATTTAGTATTTATACAACATACACATATACACAAAACCATATATATACATTATATATATATATATACTTATATACATACATACATACATATATATATATATATTTAAAAGATATATATGCTTAACAAATATCATTCTCTTAGATTTTCCTTTAAATGATCTTTAAGCCACTACAAGCTAGATTTAATCTTCTATATGTAATAATTTCATTTTACACAAAAAATATTCAAATAAAGTTAATTTTTTAAATAAAATAAATAGTACTAAAATATGATTTTATAATATATATATTATATATATATTAAAATACATAAAATTAAACAGTAAAAGAACAATATTACACGAAAATTTTTTGAAATCAATAAACCCTAAATATTTAAATAGTACAAGAACAAAGATTGCACTGAAATTTTTTATTTCATTAATGGTGTAGAGTTAAAATAATGTAGGTGAAATGAAAATAGAAGCTAAAATAAGCAAAATTGGGGGAAAATAAAAAATATAATACCCGAATATTCTATAAAAACAAAAACTGCTAGTAGTAATCAAATTGAGAGAAGGAGATATGTATATAGCATTCGAAGGAGAAGAACAATGAAATTATTACCTGGTAATGAAGATGAGATAGATTTCTAGGTTGCTCCCTCGTGTTTCGCTCTACTTCATTGTTTGAGAGAGAAAATTTTTTAGCATTTTTTTATGAAACTTATATATAAATATATATGTTATAAAAAAACAAAAAAAATAACACTAAAATAAATTTATAAAAAAAATAATAATTTAAATAAAATAATAGAAATAGATTTTTATTTAACCAAAAATGATATTATTTAATAAATAAATAAAATAAAATTATATAATAATAAAGTATTCACACACACACGCATATTTATATATATGGTTATAAATTATAAAAGCATATAATTTGAATCTTATAATCATTATAAATTTTAATGTTTGAAGTGTTTATTTAATAACCACATTGTTAGATTAATTTTAAAAATCATCAAAATTTTTTTGATATAATTAAAACATCAATATTTAATATTAAAATGACAACTTTTTTTAAATTTTATGAAAAAATTAATATTTTTTTATAATTCAAAAATTTCTAATCTTTTAGTCATTATTTTTTTAAAAATTCCTATAATCATAAAAATATTATTTTATACTTTTATTTTTATAAATACTTACTTGTTTATTCGTTTATTCATATATTTTTATAATTTTTTTAAATCAAACAATTGTTTATTTTAGTTTTTTATTAGTTGCAATTTTTATTTATTTTTATTTATTAATTAAAATATTTTATAAATATTATAATTATAAAATAAAATATATAATGTTTTGTAATACAAATATTTAAATATCATAAATAAATATATCAGATAAAATACCTTAAGTATAATATTTTAATTAAATTATAATCAAAAAATAGTTATATTAGACATATTTAAAATAAATTTTTTATTTGTATTTATATATTTATTAATTTTTTTTATAATATCTATTTTAATTATTATATGAGAAGATCGTGTCATTCAAGGATTGCTTATCTATAGACATGACATACCTTAATATAAAAAGTATATAAATATTAAAATAAATAATGCTAAAAAAATATCATTAAAGATTAGCAACGAAAATTATAACTAACCCAAATAGCTAGGGAAAATTCTCTAGCTAAATGGATATATTTTGATAAAATAAATATTAAAAGAATTATCGATTCTAATTGTATAAAAACTAATAAAAAAATAAATTTAGATAATTATTTAGTGATGCGTTTTAAATTAGATAGGAAAATTCCTTCGCTAAATCCATCGCTAATAATTAGCTAGAAAAATTTCATAGCTAAATCCGTCGCTAAATCAAGGATTTAATTAGCGAGGGAAAATCCATCGCTAAATTCATCGCTAGATCAAGAATTTATTTAGCAAGAGAAAATTCATTGATAAATCCGTCGCTAAAACCATCGCTAAATCAAGGATTTATTTAGCAAGGGAAATTGTCGCTAAATCTGTCGCTAAATCGAGGATTTAATTAGCAAGGGAAAATTCATCGCTAAATCCATCACTAAATTAATGATTTAATTAGAAGGGAAAATCCGTCGCTAAATCCATCGCTAAATAGAGAATTTAATTAGCAAGAGAAAATTCATCGCTAAATCCATCGCTAAATTGATGATTTAATTAGCAAGGAAAAATCCATCGCTAAATCAAGGATTTAATTAGCAAGGGAAAATCTATCGCTAAATCGAGAATTTAATTAGCAAGGAAAATCTGTTGCTAAATTTGTCGCTAAATCAAGGATTTAATTAGCAAGGAAAATCTATCGCTAAATCCATTGCTAAATCCACCGCTTTTCTTGAGCGGAATTTACAAAAATCTTTCGTTGCTAGATCCCCCACTTTTCTTGAACTGAATTTACGAAAAATTTTTCATCACTAATCCGTTGCTATTTCTTTTTCAAAGAAAAATCATAAATCTCTTGCTATTCCTTGATAATCCATCGTAATTTAGTTAGGGATTGATCCCTAGCTAAAATTCCCTAGCTAAAATGATTTTTTCTTGTAGTGAACAGTGCATAAAGTATAATCTATCCATGCATTGACGTTGCTTTTTCTTCATCAGCACCTCCGATCACCATCTTTCTACTGTGACAAAGCTGTCCGAGTCGCTGTGCGTCATATCTAGTAAAAAATCCTTCACTTATACAAACTTCGTATGGGGAATAATGATGTACCATATTTGTATGAAATTTAAACTAACGAATAAAATCAAAAAAAATCTAATAAAAAAAGTTATGTTTTGATAAATATATAATATTTTAGTATATATGTACATATATACTACAGTGTATACGTACATATATTACTATAGTAATATATATACATATATACTGAGTACATATATACTTAGTATATATGTACATATAATACTGTAGTATTATATGTACAAATACTACAGTAATATATGTGCGTATATCTGTAAGTATATACAACATTTGCTGCTGCTGTTGCTGCTGCCGTCGTTGCTACTACTACTACTGCTACTGCTGTCGCCACCACTGCTACTGCTACTCATGCTGTTGATGATGCCACTACCACTACTGTTGCCGCTGCCATCACTACGGCCATTGCCACCTCCGCTACTGCCGATGTAGTTCCACAACCACCACTACTTCTGTCACTGCCGCTACTGCCGTGGCTACCGCCGGTTCCACTGCTATTATTGCCACTGCTACTGCTGCCACTGCTACTGCCGCCACTGCTATTGCCGCCGCTACCACTGCTATTGCTGCTACCACTACTGCTGCAACTACCGCCGCTCTGCTACCACTACTACTGTTGCTACTCCAGTTGCTACTATTGTTGCTGCTGCTGATAATAAAAGTGGGGCAGGCAATAATACTCGATTGATGAACTTCCCTGCCAACCACTCATTTTGAGATTGAACGAGTTTTTGATGAGGCAGCGCGCTGCATCCCCCCAAATAGGACCTGATATTCCTCTTGGCACTCATGGCTTGTAAAAATAAGGTAATGTTACATTTTTCCTTCCGATTGAATACTTTTTTTGTGATGTAATAAAATTACATGACACTACACGAGCATCATCATCATCATCCTAAGACCAAGTACAATTATAACAAATCATTGTAGAACCTACAACGAGAAAACTTATTTCCTCATACTTACTATTTGTACCATGTGATAATTGCATATCTACACAATTACTAAGAGATTTAAGACCAACCACTATCTGCCTGGCTGGCATGGATAAGAAATATTTTATGCCATAGATTTGGAAAAGGTCTAATATCCATGACATTTATGACCTGTATCAGCAAGCAATGCACGATGATGACCAGACTAGCCCGAGCAATTATATATTCAAACGTGTGTGTGTGTGTGTGTGTGTGTGTGTGTGTGAATGGGCATGTCTGTATGACAATATATACATGACTACAAAAAAATATATGCACCCACTTCTGTACATACTTGGTATATACCTATGTATATACTTAGTATATATGTACGTATATACTAAGTATATTTATACATATATACTCGGTTTATGTACATATGCAGTGCATGTCATGCACCACATGACTCTGAAAAGAAAGGTAAGCACACCACAAAAGCTAGCACATGAGGCCCAATATTGCACTGCCAGAACATCCAACTCTATATGGTAAGTAGAAACCTAGTATCATTAACAAATTGCACAGGCTTCAGACTTTACGAAAACTTATTGTCAAATAGAAAATAAAAAAAGTTGTCCGGTGAAAATCAAATAGTACATGCCCATACAAATAGTATTTTTATCTTGCAAAACAAAAAAAAACAACACGTGCCAAAACAAAATAATACAATCTTCAATGACCTTGATCTAATTCAATCACAACATGCTTTCTACCTTATAAATCTAACATGCTCTCGAAGATAAATTTTCATCATTTTTTTCTTCTTCTGTGTGGCCTTGTACTTGGTCTATTTTACAGGTTTCGTTTCATTAGGAATGAGGTACCTAGATGCATATATTTATTTTATTGAACATGATATCAAAGTGGGGGAAATAAAAGTGATAATGTCACTATCACCACTATCATTTCAACTAACATGTTGGAGACTGCCCCAAGACACATGATGTTATTTTTTAAAGAACAAAAGTAAAAGTGTTTGTAGCATGCCATCATTATAAGCACTACACTGACTAGACTAGATACAAGTGAAAGAGAAAATACAAAAATTAAAATAGTGCAATAAATATAATGAATATTATATATATTCATCACCTCAAACTTCAAAGAAACAAAAAATTAAGATACTATAGATAGTTCTCATGAAATCTTTGCCAACAATTATGATGAGAATGGTTATTGCCTAGCCCAGCACATGCCCAACCAAAAATAGCCTGGGTTTGAACCGGGAGAGCTAGGAATGCCCTCGTTAGGGCCTATCCATGGCACCTGGTCCATCTCACAAGGGCTCATGCCCTAGACCCTGGACTCCTATGGCCCATGTCCCCTGGATAGTGTGTGCAGGTGGCAAGTGCTAAGCATGGTGGCAGCATTATATCAATATATTACCCATAACATAGATGTGTTAATTTCTATGTGTATCTATATATAAACATAATATAATTATTATGTATTACAATATACAAAATACATACATATCTACATAATGTATATAGAATGTACATACAATGTGTATATACACTCATATTGAATATATATATATATATATACACACATTGTATATAAAAAGAAATTATTGTGCATATACATGTCTACATAATATAAATACAAAATATATACATACATAGCTAGTATATAGAAAATTTAAAATTATGAATTAAAAAAATTAAATAACATTAAAAAAATTCTTAATTTTATAATTATAATTAATACTTATAAAATAAAATATGGTAACATAATCTTTCAAAATAAAACTAAACCATAAAAAAATATTACAGATCATTAAGTCATACAATGATAAAAATTATAAGATCATTTTCAATCTAACTGCTATGATCTATACAACTTTAAATTTTATCATATACATTATCATATGTATTTTGTTGTAATTTAAGAATTTGATCCTGAAGACTCATCTATGTATTATCTTAATCTTACTATCATAACAAGTTTTCAATAATATTGATTGTAATTTGATTTTCCTATCAAAATAATATTTACAATCATAAATACGATAGACTTTAAAATACACTAAAAATAGTAAAGATCTGCAAATCACGAGACATTTTAGATATCATGAAAAAAAGTTTATATAATTTTTACAAACTCATTGCATCTAGATTCTTCATATCCTCTAAAAAAAGTAGAATAATAATTGATGTCTAAGTAGTTTAACAGGTTATAAAGACTCATATTCGACAGACCAACCTATCACTTACCTCTAACTTATTTGGATTAATAAGTTATCATCTTCAGATACTTCATAATCATAATTTCATTAAAACAAAAATACTTTTTTTCTTAGTATTAAACTAAATTTTTAATTAATCATAAATTTTACTTTTTTATATTTTATAGCAGATTAATCCCTAATCTAAATGTAAAAAGTTTTTATAGTTATACATATAGTAAGATACAATTATTTATATTTATATGTTATTATACATATAGTATATATAGTTATAAATAGTTATATATAGTTAAACATGTAGTTATATATAGATATATTCATACAAGTAGTTATATGTATTTGTACATAAATATATACACAGTTATAATCAAATATATTGATTTACATATATTTATACATAATTAGAAATATAATTATATTTAATTATATAGAATTTTATAAAGTTATACAAATATTTATATATTAGGTATACACATATAGTTTAGCAGTAGATATAATAGATGAAGAGTTTTAGATTGCTACAAACCTTGCAAAAATTTGATTTAATGAAATCCATGCTAAATTCTACTTCACTAAAAACTCTATGCCATGATTTTGCAAACTTTAATGTCATAAATATATAATACTTTAATATATATGTACATATATACTATAGTATATATGTACATATATACTGATATATATGTACATATACATATATAGTAGTATATATGTATAAACTAGTATATATATATGTATATGTACATATATACTGGTATATATGTACAAGTATTTATATGAACATATATACTCAGTAAATGTACATATACACTGTAGTGTATATGTACATATATATGTGTATACATATACACTACATTATATATGTACATGTATGTACATTTACACTGTAGTGTATATATACAAGTATGTACATATATACACTTGTAAATACTTATACATATATGCATGTATATATGTATATGTACATATAATATATGTACATATACACTGTAGTGTACATGTACATACAATATATGTACATATACACTGTAGTGTACATGTACATATACTTAATCAAGTTCAACGTGTAAAATAACATGGATACTCAATGAATGTTTTCATTTAGATATCAAGTGAATAACAAAGCACAAACTATATGATAAGCAATATTAAATAGAAATGCATAATAGTCTATAAAAGTTCATAAATCAGCCATGAAAGAAACATAATAGCGAACCTAATATGATTACAAGTTTAAATTTTATGAACATTTTTTCAGCATTCATTAGTTTAATAAGGAAAAATAAAGTAGTATGTGATGACTATCATTCAAATCATACCTGATTTGTGAGGCTAGTTTGCATTGATCCATAGCTCCAATACCTCATTTTAAGTGGTAACAAACTCATGAGAATTGTATGATTTCATTACCAACTAATGTAGCTTTCCCTGAGTGTACCCAATGAATTGAGGGTGTAAATTGTTAAACAAATTAGAGCTTATATTACTCTCATTATTATAGGAACATTGTGATATGATTACAAGTTTCAAATTTTATGATTATTTTATCAGCATTCATAAGTTTTATAAGGAAAAAGAAAGTAATACATGATAGTTATCATCCAAATCATGCCTGATTTCTGATGTTGTTTTGCATTGATCCATTGTGCAAGTAATTATAAGTAGTAATACATAAAAGTATACAAAGTTATAAACAAATATAGAGATTTACATATATGTATACATAGTCACAAATATATTATATTTAATTATATAAAGTGTTATATAGTTATACACATATAGTTAACCATAATGTTGTATGTTGTTATACATGTAATTATAAATAAAGTTACATGTGGTTATACATATAGTAACACGTGTGCTTGTACTTATATCTATACATGTAGGTATATATATTTTTTCATATAATTTTATATATTTATACATATAGTTATGTATTGGTTTAGATATAATAAAATACATTTTTATATACTAATATAAACAAATGTGTATTTAATTTAAGTTATAAATTATATATTTAAATATATGTATAAAGCTTTTATAGTTATACATATAATAAGATCTAATTATTTATAGTTTAGTTATATGTGGTTATACTTATAGTTACATATGTAATTATACTTATATTTATACATGTAGGTATATATATTTTTTTTTAGAATTTTATATTTGTATACATATAGTTATCTATAGTTATATATATGGTAAAATGGATTTTTATATACTAATCTATAAAAACGTATATTAAATATATGTTGTTAATTATATTTTTAAATATAGTTATGTATAATATTTTATAGTCATACATATAGTCAAAGATAATTATTTATAGTTATATGTTATTATACCTTTGGGATCCAATGGCAAAAAGACAAAACAGAAAACAAACAAGCTCAGCTTACAACTGATTAGAGCAAAGTAAATGCGGTATTGCATTTTAGGCATGCAATATATAAATATAAATATAATTTGAATCCCCCTAGAAATAGATGATGTAATCCACATAACAGAACAAAACTCAGGCAAAGTAGGCAAAGATTAGATCCACATCCAGATATGTCAACAAATTTTGTCTCATCCTGCTAAAATTATTTATGACTTACTGTCAATGTAATTGGAAAGCCAATCAAGACCCTCATAGAGACCCTCACCAGAGGTAGCACGAGTGCTCTAAATGTACCAATGTCATTGGCGAAGATAGTAAATTCCTAGCTTGTCAGTAATTTTAGTTGCATTCATCGCATTGGGAAGATCTTGCTTATTGGCAAACACCAGCAAAACTGCATCTCAAAGCTTTTCCTCATTTAGCATCCTATGCAACTCATCTCTGGCTTCAACAACACAATCTCTATGATTACTGTCCACCACAAATATGAGACCTTAGGTATTTTGGAAGTAATCCCCCCAGAAAGGGCGAATATTGTCTTGTCCCCCAAAATCCCACATAGTGAAATTGATGTTTTTGTTTTCAACAGTCTCTACATTGAAGACAATAGTAGGAATTATTGTGATAATTTTACAAAGCTTCAACTCATACAGAATGGTTGTATTACCGACAGCATCAAGACCTTGCATCAAAATCCTCATCTCTTTGTTGGAAAACAGCCTACTTAATAGCTTTGTGAACGTCAACCTCATTTCTTCCACTAAATCCCAATTCATTTGTCATATGACAGTAAAGAGATCTGATGAGAAAAAAAAACAGAATCAATAGACCTCAAGAGATGGTCACCAGAGAGGGAGGTCAATCTCTATATGTTCTTATACCTATAGTATATATAATAAAAAATAGAGTTATATATAATTAAACATAAAATTATATATAGATATATTCATACAAGTAGTTATAGTAGTTATACTTAAATATATACAAAGTTATAAATAAATATATAGATTTATTTATGAATGCATATATGTATACATAGATACAAATATAGTTATATTTAATTATATAGAGACTAGAGTATTACATAGTTATACAATATTTATATATAGTTATACACATATAGTTATAAATATGTATTTAGTTAAAGATATAGTTATATATAACATTTATATAGTTATACATATAGTAAAATACAATTATATATAATTATATATTATTATACATATGATATATTTTGTTAAAAATATAGTTATATAGAATTACACATATAGTTATAAAATATTATATAGTTAAAAAATTGTTATATATAGTTATTAATATAGTTATAAAAATAGTTTACATAGTTAGTAAGATTGTTAAATATAATTATGAAGAGTTTTATATAAATTATACAAATATTTATAAATAGTTATCATATACTATTATAACAACACACTCTCAAATGCGCAATTGAATTACCCCACTATAGAGAAAGAACTTGTATCAACAATCTTTTCTTTTGGCAAGTTAATATCATAATTAGTGGGAACCAAAGTCATGCAATATGCTAAATATTCTATTATCAAATATCTCATAGAAAATAAAGATGTCATGCCTAGATTGAATTGATGGATTTTACTATTACAATACTTTGAACTAGATATATTAGATAAGAAATGTATATATAATCAAAATTAAAAATAGCTTATCAAGGCTAGAAAAAGAAGATAAAAGAGTAGTTGAAGAAGATATTAGATAGATTTTTTTTGAACAAATTAGTGTCCCAAATATAAATGTAACTCCATGGTATGTAGTATTGAATGAACATGATCATTGCAAGTAGTACTCTTATCAAATTTTGAGGGAAAGTGATATAGATGGGGGATTAGTAGTATTTTGCAATAATATCACTTTTTGCTCATGCTCTCAAGAATTTGTAGAACATGTTAATATTTATGTGCTCAAGTATTTTTCTTCTCAAAATTAATGTTGATATTAACATATATATATATATATATATATATGCATAAATATATATGTGCATATACACTACCTCTCACACACACACATTTATAGATCCATATACATTACTATACATTATATATCAGCATATGCTTTTTTGTACTTTTTATATATTCACACATGTATCGAGATTTTAAAGTAGTGTGTATATACTTGTATGCATGCATATACTACTGTACACCCACACAAACACACACATATACCTATATACTTAATGTATTTTTAAAGTTACACATGAAACTATTATATATATCTGTGTGTGTTTGTGTGTGTGTAAATGTATTTAAAATTTTTTGATTTTGAAAATTTAATTAAAATAAAATATTATATATTATACACAATTTATAAAATATTGTAAATTCTTTATATTTAAAACAAATATGTGTGTGTGTGTGTGTGTGTGTGTGTATGCATGCATGTGTCCGTGTGTGTGTATGCGTGCGTGTATGTGTGCATGTGTGTCTGTGTGTGAAGAATATTCAGGTGTAAAATTAAATTATGAATTAAATATATGAGCTTCTATTTTATTCAAACAGTTGTTTTTTTAATATTTATATTAAAATAACTATCATTATACTCATATAAATAAATGAAGTTGGTATATTTGTAAATTATTTTGTTTTTACAATTATGTTAAAAATGAAAATATAGTTCATAAATAGATAATATTGTTTTTGTTTTTCTATATGATTTTTTATTAAAATATTAATGTCTATGATAAATTTATACCTATTATTTATTGTTGTTAATAAATTTTTTGAAACTTTAATATTCAAACAAATATGATGCAGTGCATATAAATAAATGCCTTTAATGTTTTTTAAAAATCAATTATTTCTTTAATTATGTTCAAACAAAACAGATTACCATATAAATATATGAGTAAATTTTTCTACAATTAATTATTTTATTTTATTCAAAATATATAAATGACCATATAAATATATGAATTTGTTTTTTTAAAAAATTATTTTAAAATTTTTTCTTTCAAATTGAATACATGACAATGATTTTTTTTGTAATTAATAGATACATTTCTAACATTGTTTATTTATAATAAATATAACATATTTCAAATTATGAGGTGCAAATTTTATTTTGTAAATAAATTTTATTTTTAAAGTTTTATCTTTTTAAATTGAAACTACATCACATAAATATATTAGAAATTTTTTATAATATTTATTACACAAACATATTGTTATTTATTTTGAAATTTACAACATGAATTTTAATAAATGAACATTTTATTTGAAATCAATTTTAGTTAAATGATATTAAGTGAAACAAAAATAAAAACCCTAAACACATTACATAATAATGATTTATACAAACATATAAAAATACAATAAAAATACATTTAAGGTTAAAAAAATTAAATTTAAGTTCCTAAAATATATGGGAAAATGATAAAGATTACAATATCCAAATAAAACATTTATAAATAAGATGAATGATATGAATGGATATTAAGTTTCTAAAGCATGTAGTTATACATGTTGTAGATGCAGTTATATATTGTTATTCATGTAATTATATATATTTAGACATATGGCTATGTATAGATATTGATGTAGATAAATATATTTATATATAGTAATATGTTGATATTCATATTGTTAACTACATTTATATATAGTTATATATATATATATATATATATATATATATATATGTTGTTATTTTTATATATAGTTATGTTTATGTATACTATTTTTATAGTTATAGATATAGTAAAATACACTTATATATTTATGTGTTATTACTCTTGGGATCATCATATTTACATAATTTATTATTTAAAAATTAAATATTTGTTACATACACACTGCTCACCACAAACACCAACACCCATGTTGTGATTAACATCAAAAATCACAAGATTGTCGAGTGGACAAAAACATGGAAATCAAGTCAGCATCCCAACTGTGCACCATCAACTTCCATACAATGAGAACGCATTATATCACACATGCATGAAGTAAGTATACGAATCAGTTTATATAAGCAATCCAAGCATACCATGGTGATTAATGAAAAAGAATTTTGAAATAAAAAATAACAGAATCAAAACACACAATATTGCATTAAGATAATCGATGAAGAATTATGGTAGAAAACGTACATCAAATCAATAAGAAATTCTCACTTACTCTTTGATTAGGTTTTGATGCATCGGTGTCGAGAGATAGAGGTGGACTATGTAGGACTTAGATGCTTGTTAGAGTTGTCTCTCGAGTCTCGCAAAAAGTGACTAAATTACCAAAATATTTAAATTTTTCATTATATAAACATTAAATAAACAATAAATATATAAAATACATAAAGACTTATTTTTTTTTATTATTAATATATTTTAAAAAATTCATGTGTGTGTAGCAAGGCACACATGAGAAACAAACACCTTATAATTTTTTATTATAAAATTAATTAAACAATAAATATATAAACAATTTCAAAAAATATATGTTTAGCCTTATAACAAAAAAATCAAATAGCGACAAAATTTACAAACTTCATATAAAAAGACATACATGAAAAGATGATTTGTCTTCTTGACACTTTCCTAAGAGTTATAAAATACTCATGTTAAAAAATATATAAATATATATATTTATGGTTATAAATTTTTAAGAATTCATATTAATTTTTATAAAGATAATATAAAATAATTTTAAAGGTATAAAATTTCATATTATTTGATATCATTTATAATTTTTAAAATTCTAAAAATTACTTAAAGTGAGAAGATAATTAAAAAAAGTTATATTTATTATTTTAATAAAGACTGAATATTAAATGCTAAAAGTAAAATTATTATTCAATTGCTTAATTCTTATAAATTTTAGTTGGGGCAAACATCTATGTATTTATTTTTAAATATTAATTTATTTTCTTTTTAATTTAATGAAAAAATTTACATTTTTATTATATTTCAAGATTTTTAAATTTTGTATTAATTATTTTTTAAAAAGTTTTCTATAATCATAATATTTTTTTATACTTATAATAATATTAATAATTACTAGTTTATTCATCAATTCAGATATTTTTGAAAATATTTTCTATTTAATCATATAATGAATTATTCTACCTATATATTAGTAGAAATTTTAATGTATGTTCATTTAATTTTTAAAATATCTTTAAAAAATATTATAATTATAGAATTATTTATTTAATATTACTTTAATACAAAATTTTAAGGTTCTTAATTAAAAATTTTAGAAACATTTTTTGTTTAATTTTTTTTAAAAATTTATAATCATTAAAATAGTTATTTTAATCCTTATTAATATACTTTGTTTTTATATTTTTATAATTTTTTAAATTATTTAATTATAATGTCTTTTTATAATTTTATGAGAAGAATGTGTCATTCAAAGATCGCTCATCTATAGACCATAACTTAGATTTAATAAACAAAATTAAATAAAATATTAAAATAGAAAATAAATTAAAAAAATAAATAATTAAAGATTACCTAAGGAAATTTTGTCACTAAATCCATCACTAAATCAAATGTTATATTCTGGAAGTAATTAGCTAGGGAAGTTTCATCGCTAAATCCATCGCTATATTCTGATTTTAAATAGTTAGGGAAATTTCATTGCTAAATCCGTCGTTATTTTCTGGATTAAATTAGCTATGGAAATCCCTCGCTAAATTAGTCACAATATTTCGGATGAAATTAGCTAGGAAAATTCTGTCGCTAATTATGTCTCTATATTTTGGATGTAATTAGCTAGGGAATTCCATCGCTAAATCAGTTGCTAAATCCGTCGCTAAATTTCGTGCTTTTCTTTGCACGAAATTTAAGTCGCTATTCGATCGCTAATCCATTTCTTATCCATCACTAATCCATTTCTAATCCATCGCTAATCCATTGCAAAATTTTATTTCAATGTAAAATTAGAAATCCCTTTCTATTCCCTAGCTAATCCCTCGCAATTTAGCTAGGGATTGATCCATGGCTAAATTTTCCTATCTAAATGAAAATTTTCTTGTAGTCATATTTCTGTCAGTCTATCTATTTGATTGTATTTCTATTAATCTATTTGTGTTTCTATGTTTCTGTCTATCTGTCTGTATGTCTATCTATCTATCTATCTATCTTTGTATCTATATATCTATCTATCTACCTATTTGTCTATTTTTAGTTTATCTATCTTAAGGCTATCTAATTATTTCTCTAAATCTCTATCTATCTATATATAAACATATATATCTATCTATCTGTCAATCTATCTATTTGTCTATCAGTCAATTTGTCTATCTATCAATATTTCTATATATCTATCTATCAATCATTTTATATGTCTATTTATCTTTTAATGTCTATCTATCTATTTATTTATCTATCTATTTATCTATCTAGCAGTCTAATTGACTATCTGGTTTATAAGTCAATATGTCTCTCTATCTATAGGTCTATATGTCTATCAATCTATTTGTATATCTATCTATCTATTTATCTATTTGTATAACTATCTATTTGTTTATATGTATATATATCTATCTTTCTATCAATTTGTGAAATCCAGAAAAAAAAAATAAATAAATAATATGTTTTTTCTAGAAAATGGGCAAAATGATAACTTTATAATATGGAAAAATAATCTAACAATTTTAGAACCCTAATAATAAAATAGATTTCACCATTGAATTCATCTTGGGAAATATTGCTATGGTGATAAATTTCATCAAATTCTAAAGAAGGTAAAATTTAGTAGTTTTTTTAATTTTATTTTATTATAATAATAATGAAGAGATAAAGAAAAAAAAAAGATCATGCCACTGCATGAGTGACGTGGCTACCCTCATGCACAACCCTTGTATCAAAAAAAAAGCAAAAAAAATAAGTTTTTTATATTATTTTAATAAAAAAGTAATAATTATAAAAAAATAAATGGGAATCCGAAATATGAGGAGACGGGAAAAAAAGAACATCGGTGTGAAATGCAGCACAGAGAAAAAAAATGATTCATTAATTTTCTTTTTACATATATAATTATTCCTGAGTCACAACAGAATAGTCCAAGAATAAAGTCGCTCTATGCGACGGAGCTTCTAATTGATATCAAATTTCTAAAGTTTCTATGAAATATTCCAAAAGGTAGTGGATTTCTCCTATTAGAATTTCTTTCTATTTAAGGGCCATAAATGATCATGATTTATATGTAAATTCAAAATATTTATAAATTTAATTATGAATGGTTAATGGGTGAAACTTTCTGTATTTTATTTAGTAAAATATATTGCAGTGTGAATTGTATTTGGATAGTTATAAATATGCTTGGAACATGGTTTAATCATAAATAATATATTTGCATTTCATATGCACGGGAACATCACAAATAAATGAGTGGATGCATGGTATACATATATAAAGATATAATAGATATTAATTATGCAAACTAAAATTGGGACAATGTCCAAACTAAGTTACATGGTAATTTTCAGAGAATGTCTAATATTATTATGTGAACTCGAAGTGAGACAATGTCCAGACTGAGTTATATGATATTCTTTGGAGAATGTCTAATACATATCATAGAATATCAAATGAAAAAATATTTTTTCAGGAGAATGTCTAATATAGTTTTTCGGAGAAGTTCCATATTATTCGAAGTATGTCCAATATATATATATATATATATATATTTATTTATTTATTTATTTATTTATTTATCTACATATATATATAATATGTTACACTTAGCTTCGGCATGTGTGAGGGGGTCGGTACGACTCACGATATGGGCATATAAATATTTCATCCATAATTGCATTAAATATTGTACTTGAATGAGTATTGATATATACAAATTATATTTTTACATGTACTTAGATGGGGAATAGCCTTGTAGGAGTTTACCTCTATTGAGATTTGCTCACTCCATTGTTGGACCCCTTTCAGGTACAGGTCCAAGATAGATGACGTACCCAAATGTGGGATCGCATCTGTGATAGAAGCTGGTTGTGGCTTTAATTGTATATTATATGTTTTTATTCCACTGAGCAAATAAAAAGAAAATATGTAAGCTACATTTGAAAAAAAAAATATTTTATAACATTTTTTCTTTTGTGATGAAATGAATTAGACTCCCTGTGGATTGGGGTGTCACAACATGGTATCAGAGGTTAAATATATTATTACCTATAGCTCAAAATTGGTATAAATTTCATAATGTGGTAAGAAAGTTTAGATATATAAATATCTAATAATTAGAAAAAAATTAATATGCAGGTATTACCTTGGTGTCAAGTTCTAGGTATAAAATTTCATAGAAGTGATTAGAGCACAAAGTGGTTTTTTTATTATTTATACATTGGTGTGTTGCATGTTTAGTTTTTTAGATTGTATTGATTATATGCATTGTGGAAAATGGAAAAAAAGGAAGAAACACTAGCGTAAAGAAACATAACCTTAGTAGTTCAGAAAATGAAAAGATATTTTTAAAATGAAAAGTTTATTATTAGTTGGCATGTGCATTAATAATATAACATGAATATGATTTTTAAATTATTATTTAATTTATGTAGATGGCAAGTAGAGAATGAGAACACAAAGGACGTCCATGAAATGATGATCAATCACCACCCATCTTTGACCAACTAACTTTCATAGAGGCTGTGGGTGTCACAGTTGCCACTATTCCACATATTATCGTGGTTGGAGGAAAAGAAGTGCCAACTAATCTGTAAAGGTTCAAAGCATAGCATGCTCCAATATTTATGGGAGGAGGGGACCCAATGGTAGAAGATCATTGGTTTCAATATGTTGAAAAAATCTTGGAAGCTATGGAGATCACTTCCAATGCAACAAATATCTGGCTAGTAGCTTTCCAACTATAGGGTGATCTCGAATTTGGTGGGATTGGATCAAGGTCTCGAAGAATATAGAGTCAAAGACATGAGAAGAATTTCAAGAACTATTCATGGAGAAATATTTTTCAACTTCAATTATACATGCTAAGGTCCTTGAATTCTTTGAACTTATACAAGAAAATATTACAGTGCTTGACTACATAGCTAAATTCACCGAGTTGGCATATTTTAGAAATTATTATGGGGACACTGATGTGGTTAAGGTTCATAAATTTGAAGATGGATTGAAATTGTCCATCCAAGGCAAGATTATGAGATTTCTTATCCAAGATATGAATTCAATGGTTAAGACAACTTTAGTCATCGAGCGAGAGGTTGAGGATCCGTGAAATATTTGTGAGATGAGTGGGAGTGCTAGTGGAAAGAGAAAAGTGTGTTATCATTTTTCTAGAAAGTGGTAGATACCTTTTATTTCACGAGGATTTCAGAGACAATATTGTAGTTATCAAGGTCAAGGCAAGAATAGAAGTTCTAGCCAAATTGAATATAGAATTTATTTTTACTATCATCAGCCTGAACATTGAAAATGAGAGTGCCTACTGAAGATAGGATCCTAGGATTATGAGACATTAGAGTCCTAGACATAAATGAAAAATATGTAGATAGTTTATTCCTCATTTCTCTCGTTAGGGTCAAGGGAATTAGGTGTAATCTTGAGGTATTCTACAAATAACTCCTACTTTACAAGCATACCAGAGAGGAGAGGGCCCATAGGCTGGGACATTGAGGACCCAAGATCATGTCTATTTTAATACACCATAGATGGAGAGGATATATCAGTATGTAATACAAGGTAATTTTTTATTTTTTCATTTATGAGAAAAAGTTTTATTTGATTCTAGTGCATCACATTCATTTATTTCTACGTCATGTTTGAAAGAATTGGGATTAATGGTTAAAAACTTGGACAAGCCATTGCATGTGACTTCTCCCTTGGGGACTAAGGTGAAAATTAGTCAGATATATCAAGATTGTGAGTTAGAAATCTCAGGGATTCTGCTCATGGTAGACCTTAGGGTCATGGACATATTAGATTTCGATATAATTCTTGCCATAGACTAGTTGACAATACATCGAGTCATTTTTGATTGTGATCATAGAAAAATTATTGCCTAGGCACTAGATGATGGATGTGTTATTTTTCAAGGATATAACCATGATTTTGTACTCAAGATAATATGATTATAAATAACATGGATAATCGATGGGTTGGTTGGCATGTCTCACCCTAGAAGAATAGGGGACACAGAATATGGATCTATCTCAGATAGTTGTGAATATGAGGATATTTTCAAAATAAACTAACAGGATTACCCCAACACAAAAATGTAGACTTTTATATTGAGTTACACCTTGGTACATCACCCATTTATATGAGTCCACATAGAATGACACTTATCGAATTACAAGAATTTAAGGTCTAGATACAAGATTTTTTGGACAAGGATTTCTTTATACCCAGTACTTCAGCTTGGGATGTTCCATTTCTATTTGCAATGAAGGATAAGACTCTTTGACTGTGCATTGACTATAGAAAGGAATTGAGTTACAATAAAAAATCATTATCTAAGACCAATGATTGATGATTTGTATGACCAATTAAAAGGGGCACGGGTGTTTTCCAAAATAGATCATCATATCAAATATCACTAGTTTTGAGTTAGAAGGCTGGCATTCCTAAGATAGTATTTAAAAAAAAAAGTATAAGCATTTTGAGTTTACAGTAATGCCTTTCGGATAATCAAACATGCTAGAAGTATTAATAGATCACATGAATAGAATATTCCAGCCATATTTAGATCATTTTATTATAATTTTTGTAAATAACATTTTGATCTATTCTTAATCCAAATGAGAGCAAGAAATCATTTACAAGTTGTTCTCCAAATTTTGAGAGAATATAAGTTGTATGCTAAATTTGGTAAATATTATTTTTGAATGATACAAGTAAAATTTTTGGGAAACATAGTATCAGCTATATATTTATATGTCTAACTATCTATCTATTTGTATATCTATCAATGTATCGATCAACCTTTCTGTCTATCTATCTATCTGTCTATCTTTCTATTGATCTAATAAACTATATATATATATATACTTATCTATGTGTTTATCTATCTATCTATATAACTATGTATGTTTCTATATATCTATCTATATGTCTATCTTTTTGTCTATGTATTTGTCTGTTTATTTATATATATGGTTGTCTATCTATCTGTCTTTCAATCAATCAATCTTTATTTCTTTCTATCTATCTATCTACATGGCTATCTATTTTTAAATCTATCTATCTATTTATCTATCTAGCTATCTATCTGTCTATCTATTTGTCAATCTATTTATATATCTGTCTTTATATCTATCTGTCTATCTATCTATCTATCTATCTATCTACTTGTCTATCTATTTTTCAATCAATCAATCTATCTATTTGTCTTTCTATCTATCTTTCTATCTATTTATCTTTCTGTCTTTCTATATGTCTATTTTATATCTATCTTTTCTATTTATTTGTCTCTCTACCTATCTATTTATTTATCTATCTATATGTCTATCAATATGTGTATCTATCTATATATCAATCTGTCTATCTATCTATTTATCATTCTCTCTATCTATTTAACTATATGTTTATTTATCTATCTACAATCAATCTATCAATATGTCTATCTATCATCTATCAATCTATATATCAATCTAAATATCAATCTCACCATCAAGCTACCTTTCTATCAGTCTATATATTTATCTAGATATCTATTTATTTGTTAGTCTATCTGTCTAGCTATCTATCTATCTGATTATTTATTTGTCTATCTCTCTCTCTCTATCTAGCTATAAATCTGTATAATAAACTATTTATATTTCTATCAATATATCTGTTTATATGTCTATCTGTCTAACAATCTATTAGTCTATATATTAGTCTATCTGTCTGTCTGTCTGTCTATCTATCTATCTATTAGTTTATCATTATAATTATCTATATATATATATCTATCTGTCTAATTATTTCTCTATCCATCTATCTATAAATTTTGTATAAATCCGTCAGTATATTTTCTATCAATCAATCTATCAATCTATCTATCAACCTGCCTGTCCATCTATAAATTTCTATATCTATCTATCTGTCTTTCCATCTATAAATTTCTGAATCTATCTATCTATCATTCTTAATATTAATCTGTCAATCAAAATGTCTATCGATCTGAATATCAATTTGTAAATCAATCTATCTATCTATATGTCTATCTTTTAATTTATCTATCTATCTATTTGTCTATCTATCTATCTTTTTATCTATCTATTTATTTATCTTTCAATCTACCTGTCTATCTATCTATCTCTCTCTATTTATCTTTCTATATGTCATCTATCTGCCTATCTATCTATCGATATGATTTATGTATCAATATGTCTATCTATCAGTCTTTAAATCAATCTATCAATCAATCTATCAATCTATATATTAATCTATATATTGTTCTATCTTTTTATCTATCTATAAATTTCTCTATTAATATATTTATCATATTATCGATCTATTTTTCAATTTATCAATCTATCGATTTGTTGATATCTTTTTTGATATATATGTATATCTATCTATTTATGTATTTGTCTATTTGTCTATCTATCTATCTACATATTTATCTAACTATCTATCTACCAATCGATTTATGTATTTATCTATCTTTTTATCTATCTTTTTATCTATCTGTATATCTATCTATCTAAAATTATTCAATAAATGTTTATACAAATATATCTATCAATCTGTTTAAAAATTTATCTATGAATCTATCTATCAATCTATTTGTCATTATATGTATCTTTCTATTTTTCTATCTTTCTATCTATCATTCAGTTTGTCTAATTATTTGTCTATCTATCAATATATCTATAAATTTGTCTATGAAATTATTTAATTATTTTTAAATCTATTTATCAGCCTATCATCTATCATTCTATTATTGATTAATCTGTCTATTTTACTATATATCTGTTTATCTACATATCTTTCAACAAGTCTACATGTCTATCTTTTTTTTATCTATCTATCTATCTATATGTCTATCTATATGTCTATTTTTTTATCTATCTATCTATCTATCAATATGTCTATCTATCTTTCTTTATTTTTATATATCTAGCTATATGTCTGTCTATAAATCTATCTATCTATTGGTCTATATATGTATATATCTATCTAAAAGTATATCATACTATCTATCTATCTATTTATTTATCTATATCTCTACATATTTTTCTATCTATCTGCTTATCTATCTATCTATCTATCTAACTATCTCTGTATCTATCTATATATCTATCTCTGTATCTATCTATATATCTATCAATCTATATGTCTATCTATCATTCTATCTAGAAACCTATTATATGTCAATATATCTATTAATCTATATGTCTATATATCTATATATGTTTATGTCTATCTATCTATCTATCTATTTATCTATCTATCATTCTATATATCTATCTTTCTCTCTATCTATATGACTATCTATTTTTTTCTATCTTTCAATATATCTGTCTATCTATCTTTCTATCTATTTATGTGTCTATCTATCTAATAATCTATGTATGTTTTTGTCTATCTATCTATCTATCTATTTTTATATCTATATATTTATCTATATATTCATCTATCTTTATGTATATCTATCTATATATCTTTCGGTCAATCGATCTGCCTATCTATCTATTTATATTTATTTCTAACTATGTGCCCATCTATCTGGCTATCTATCTATCTATCTATATGTTTATTTTATATATATATATATATATATATATATATATATATATATATATATATATATGACTATCTATCTATCTATCTATATAACTATCTATCTATTGATCTATCTATAGATCTAAATATCAATCTATAGATCTAACTATCGATCGAACAATCTAAATGTCTATATATATATATATATATATATATATATATATCTATATCTATATCTATCTATCTATGTGTCTATCTATCTTTCTATGTGTCTATATATCTATGTATCATTCTATTTATCTTTCTATTTATCTATCTATCTATCTAACTATCTTTTTACCTATCTTTTTACATGTCTATCTATCTATTTATCTATCTTTCAGTTTATATATCTATCTTATATCTATTTGTATGTCGATCTATCTATCTGTCTATCTATTTCTCTATCTTTCTATATATTTGTCTATCTATCTGTCTATTTATGTGTCTATCTATCTATATATGAATCAATCAAGCTATCTATCACTATATCAATCAATCAATCTATCTATCTTTATCTTAGTCTGTCTATCTATCTATATTTCTTTTTATCTATTTATAAATCTATTTTTTATCTATTTGTATATCTATATGTCTATCTATCTATCTATTTTTCTATCTATCTTTCTATCTATTTATCTATCAATCATTTTATCTATCTTTCTATCTATTTGTCTTTCAATCTTTCAATCATTCTATATATCAGTCTATCTATTAGTCTATCTATCTATTTATGTGTTTATCAATCTATCTAATAATATGTCTTTGAATTTTTGATATATTTATCTATCTATCTATCTACCTATCTATATTTCTAACTAAATAACTATCTGTTTATCTATCTATTATATAATTATATATCTATCTATCAATTTTTCTGTCTATAAATCTTTTTATCAATCTTTCTATCTATCAATATATTTTTCTATCTATCTATCTATTTGTTAATCTATCTTCTATTTATAAATTTATCTATATTACTTTTTATCTTTAAATATATCTACCCGCCTTTCTATATATCTATATATCTATATATCTATCTATCTATCTGTTTTTCTATCTATCTATTTATGTATTTATCTATGTATCTATCTTTTTATCTATCTATATATCTGTCTAACTATCTATCTATATTTCTTTCTTTATATATATCTATATGTATATCTATCTATCTATGTATATATATATGCTTGTCTATATATCTGTTTATATTTCTATCTGTCAATCTATCTATTTATAAATCTACTATATATATCTCGACCTATCTAACTAACTAACTAACTATATATATGTCTATATGTCAATCAATCATTATTTGTATCGATCTATATTTCTATCTATCTTTCATTCTATCTATCTATATATGTATATATCTACCTGTCTATCAAACTGTCTATCTATCTATCTATCTATCTATTAGTTTATCTATTTTTGAATCTATCTATCTACTGATCTATCTATCTATCAATTTATCTGTCTGTCTATCTATCTTTATATCTATCTGTCTTTTGATCTCTATATCTATATATCAATCTTTATTTCTATATATATATATATAGAGCTTTTTATTTATCTTTCTATTTAATAGTCTATCTTTCTATCTATTAATCTATCTATCTATTTCTCTCTATTTTTCTATCTATATGTATATCTATCTGTCTATCTATCTCTCTATTTGTATATGTATCTTTCTATTTATTTGTCTATCTATCTATCTAATAATCTATCTATCCATTTGTCTATCTTTCTATTTATCTATTTGTCTATCAATTAATTTGACTTTATATATCTATATATCTATCTAAATATCTATCTGAATATCTTCATGAATAATGATGTGTCTATCAATCTGTCAATGTTTGTGTGTATCAATGTGCCTATCTATATATTTAAATGTTTGTCTATATATCTATCTATATGGCGATCTATCTATGTCTATCTATCAATCTATCTATCTAAATATCAGTCTGTCTATATATATATATGTGTGTGTGTGTGTGTGTGTGTGTTTCTATATATATCTATGCGTCATTCTATTTCTCTATCTATCTGTCGATATAACTATGTATCTTTCTATCTATCAATCTAACTATCAATCAATCATTCTATCTATCTATCTATTGGTCTATATATGTATATATCTATCTAAAAGTATATCATACTGTCTATCTATCTATCTATCTATTTATTTACTTATATCTCTACCTATCTGTCTATCTATCTGCCTATCTATCTATTTATCTATCTATCTCTGTATCTATCTATATATCTATCAATCTATATGTCTATCAACCATTCTATCTAGCAATCTATTATCTGTCTATATATCTGTTAATCTATATGTATATATTTCTATCTATGTTTTTATCTATCTATCTATCTATTTATCTATCTATCATTCTATCTATCTATCTATCTTTCTCTCTATCTATATGACTATCTATTTTTTTCTTTCAATATATCTATCTATTTATGTGTCTATCTATCTAATAATCTATGTATGTATTTATCTATCTATCTATCTATTTTTATATCTATATATTTGTCTATATATTTATCTATCTTTATGTATATCTATCTATATATCTTTCAGTCAATCGATCTGCCTATCTATCTATCTATGTATGTTTCTAACTATCTAGCTATCTATCTATCTATATGTTATATATATATATATATATATATATATATATATATATATATATATATGTGAGTGTCTTTCTATCTATCTATCTGTATAACTATCTATCTATTGATCTATCTATAGATCTAAATATTGATCTATATATCTAACTATCGATTGAACAATCTAAATGTTTATATATATATATATATCTATCTATCTTTCTATGTGTCTATATATCTATGTATTATTCTATTTATCTTTCTATTTATCTATCTGTCTATCTAACTGTTTTTCTAGCTATCTTTTTACATGTCTATCTATCTATTTATCTATCTTTCAGTTTATATATCTATCTTATATCTATCTGTCAATCTATCTATTTATCTATCTATCTATTTATTTCTCTATCTTTCTATATATATATATATATATATATATATATATATATATATATATATATATATATATTTTTTAAAAAGTTGTTTATTAATTTTAACCCTCTCTTTTGGCGGAGGAATACCCTTTTTACAAACTAAAATCTACCCTTATCCCTCTTACACCCATACACTTTAATGAAAAAAAGAGACAAAGAACCAAGCCTAATTTTAATATGAATACGTGCGCTCGCTTTGAGCTTATTTGTTTAAAGATCTTGAGTTATTTTTAACTTCCATTCTGAACTTGTAACTCGGTTATATGCCCACTTCCTTAATGTTACCTTTCCCTTCATGAACCTCCTTCTATAAGTCAATTGACGGCTCCAAAGCCACAAGCTTCACAAGGCAGCTCGGTCTCAAATCTAATAGTTTTGGAACACCCTTGAACAGCTTCCATGAATGATAGCTCGATGGAAACCTTGACATCTTGCCCACCAAACTTCTGTTTAAACATATTGCCAAATATATCGCCCATGGAGAAGATGTCCTCAAATGGGTTGCCGAAACCAGCTTCACCATGATGGAAGCCTGTGCCAGCTTTCTGTTCGAAAGCTTCATGCCCAAGCTGAAACTTTATTGCATAAACACCCTTCATGCTACACTTTTTCTCCAGCCCTTTGAATCTTGCTCCCTCTAGTTCTTCACTTTATAAGCTGTTCCGGAGCCTTGACTTTCACTATATATGCTGCACTCTACACTTTATATGCTGTTACAAGAGCTTGACTAACCCTTCATCATGTATGCTGTATAATACCTGCGCTGTAACTGTAGGGACAGAAATTCCCCTACCGACTGCCTCCATTCCTTCTAACAGCTTAATTTTCGCTATATTGCCCTCCATGTTCTGCTATTTTCACTTTTCCATTCTTCTCTTTACTCCTGCCGTCTTCATGTTCATTTTGCTGCCTTCCTTTGCTTGACTTCTGGAATTCATTGCCGTATCCCAGCAACTTTGCGCTCCATTTTTCCCCCATAGCCGCTTCATTTCTGTACCCTCATTGAACCTTAGCAAATCTGAAATTTGCTTCCTTAATGACAGCAAGACCTATTCTATACCCCAACGTCTAATGTTCTAGCATCCTAACTAATTAATTAACACATGACCTTGCAACATTGTTCTCATAAGCATAAATAAGACTTTTAAACATACAATAAACAAAGAAATAAAGCAAATGAGGTTTAGACTGCATGTGCCAACAAATCTTGCCTCCCAATGAATGAAGCTTTGAGTGAGCTGCGCTGCTAAGAAAGACAAATTCATCTATACCATATTACCCAAGAGAACCCCATTTTTTACCGTTAACCTTTCCTCTTCTATTATACCTATATGATCTATTAATATTTTAACTGGCTCTCACCTTCTACCCTTACTAACTCTAACATAGGGAATTGCATTCTTGTCTAGTTCCACCAGGCCTTTTATTTTTATCGGCAGAGTAACCTCATCATTTTCTGCTTCTCCTTTTTGCGATCCTAGCCTTGCAAGATTGTCTACCGGGGTGTTTAGCTCTCTATATATATGTAATATTGATGCATTCAGTTCTTCTATGAGATTCAAAATAATTTCTAATTCCTCTTCATGTTTCCAAAGAGATATTTTCTTTGTTACTAAATTGACTAATAGCAATGAATCTACCTGTATTTGAATATTCTTATAGTCTAATTTTTTACAACCAGTTAAACCTAAATTTAATGCTCTAATTTCTGAATGTAGAGCTGAGGCTGCTACACTAACTGTAGTAAAAGCTTTCATAACTATCCCTGAAGAATCTCTTATTAATCCACCTCCCCCCGCTATACCTGTGTCCCTATTAAAGCTTCCATCCGTATTTAATGAGAGTTTTCCTTCCGGAGGTTTGTGCCAAGAGATACTTTTCGCCTAATATTGTTTATTTATTTTTATATTTAGGAACCATTCCCGTTCTGCTTTCTTTTATTGTGTATATTTTATTTAAAATTACAGGGTTAAAATTTGAAATGTTACTTATTTCCTGCATGATTTCTTGTGATATTGCATACCTGTCCATGTTCTTTCCTTCAAACCTACTCCTATTTCGAGCCTTCCATATACACCATATCATTCAAATAGGTGATCCATAGATTCTTCTTCCTCTAAGCAGCATTCACATCTAGACACCAATTTAATGCCGTTTCTTTGAACATTAGTATCCACAGGTATTGCATTTGTTGTTACTTTCCATGCTAGCGAGCACATTTTCTATGGTATACCTGCCCTCCAGACCCATTTAGATATAGATTGAATAGGTTTTTTTTCCTAATTAATTCCTTTACCGATTTAAGTGTAAAATTACCTTGTGGTGTTAGGATCCATTTCCAACCACTCTTTTTTAATATTGAATGGGATTCTACTTTTTCCTTTTGTTTTTCCAAGGCTTTCCAATTATTTGAAACTTTCTTGGGCCGCTTTTCTAAATATCTTGCCCTCATATATTTTGCCCAAAGACTGTCATTTTCCTTCAACTTCCACCATCCTTTGCAATCCCATGCGGTGGCCATATCTTGTAGAGAGATTATTCCTAAACCTGCCTCTGCTTTTGGATAACAAATATCTCCCCAATTTTTCCAATGAATTTTATTCTTCCCTTCTTTTTTGCCCCATAGAAAATTTGCCATCTCCATTTCTATCTTATTTGTGAATTTCTTCGGAGGGTGTATTACGGATAGGATATGAACCAGCGTGCTTTGAAGCACGTGCGAAATTAATGTAACCCGTCTCCCAAATCCTAATAAGTCCTCTTTCCAACAAACTATTTTCTTTCTCATTTTTTCTTGCAGCGGTGCTAAATATTCCTCTCTCAATTTTCCTTCAAATATTAGGCAGCCTAAATAAATTAAAGCTCCCTTATTTTGGGTGAAACCAGTTAAATTTTTAATTTTGTTTATATCTTTCTCCAAAGCTTTTTTTCCCAGTATAAAATGGCACTTCTTTTTATTTACCACCTGACCTGTTTCTAATTCAAATAGTTGTAGTAATTCTATAAGGTATATTAAAGATCTTTTACTTGCATTTGTGAAAATTATTAAATCATCAGCATAGGCCAAACAACCTATTCTCGGAGTGTTTTTAGGTTGTCTAAAAGGTAATATTTTCCCTTCCGACATTCTTTTGTTTAAATTAAGAATAAGCAATTCTAGATATATATCAAATAGTAAGGGGGATAAGGGGTCTCCCTGCCTTA
>JAREIK010000786.1:55000-88166 GCA_029783825.1 Sapria himalayana
TATCTATATGTCTATTTATCTATCTTTCTTTCTTTCCATTTATTTATCTTTTTATCTATCTAAATATCTGTCAATCAATCTCCCAATCTATCTATCTATCTATCTTTCTTTCTTTCAATCTATCTACCTAACTTTTTGTGTATCAATTTGTCTAATAATCTACCTATATTTTTGTCTATATATCTAACTATCTATTTTTTTCTATCTATTTTTATATATTTCTATCTATCTATCTATCTATCAATATATCTATCATTCTTTCCGTATATCTAACTATCTTTCAATCTGACTATCTTTCTATCTAACTATTAATCTATCTATCTGTCTCTCTATCTATCTATATATCTATATATCTATCTTTCTGTCTATCTATTTGTCTATCATTGTGTCTATTTCTCTATCAATCTCTATGTATATTTTTCTATCTACTTGTCTATCTATCTCTCTATCTATTTATCTATCTATCACACTATTAATAAATCTATCTAACTATCGATCTTTCTTGTCTATCTCACTCTTTATTTGACTCTCTCTTTATCTATCTATTTTAATATCTATCTTTGTGTCTATCTATCTCTCTATCTATATATAAAAATATCTGTCTATCTATCTTTCTACATATCTATCAATCTTTTTATCTATCTATCTCTTTATCTATCTATCTATCTATCTATTTATCTATTTGTCACCTATATGTCTACATATCTATCTAACTTTCTTTCTATCTATTTATCTATATATCTATCTTTTAATCTATCTGTCTATCTATCTATCTATCTTTCAATATATGTGTCTATCTATTTGTCTATTTATTTATATATCTATTTATCTATTTTAGGTCTATCTATATATCTATCAATCTTCATATCAATTTTTCTATCAATCAGTCTATCAATCAGTCTATCTCTCATCAATCAATCTATCAGTCTATCTTACTATCTATATATCTTACTACCATCTATTTATATATTTATCTGTCTGTCTGTCTATCTATCTATTAGTCTATATATATATATCAGTCAATCTATCAATCTATCTATCTCTTTATATGTTTGTCTTTCTATCGATCTATTTTTATGTCTAACTATCTATCTTTCTTTCTTTATATCTATCTTTCTATCTATATCTCTATCTAACTTACATTATATATATATATATATATATATATATTTATTTGTTTATCTAACTATCTTTCTAAATATCTATCTATATATTATTCTTTCTATCTTTCTATCTATATGTCTATCTATTAGTTTATCTATGTTTCTATCTATCCACCTATTTACTAATCTATCTATCTGTCTGTCTATCTATCTATCTATCTATCTGCCTATCTATTTATATATCAGTTTATATATCTAGTTTCTATCTATCTTTATTTCTATATCTTTATCTATATGTCTATCTATCTATCTATGTATTTATCAATCAATCTTTCTATCTATCTATCTAACTAACTATCTATCTTTCTATCTATCTATCTCTATCTATTTATCTATTTGTCAAAATATCTCTCTATCTATCTATCTACATGTCTATCTATCTTTTTATTTATTTATCTATCTATCTTTCTATCTATTTGTCTGTCTATCTATTTATCTATCTATCTATTCATCTTACTATCTATTTATCAATTTGTCTATCTATATGTCTATAAATTTATTTATCTTTTTTTCTATCTATTTATATATCTATCTATATGAAAATCTATATGTCTATCTATTTGTCTCTCTATCTATCTATTTTTCAATATATCTCTTTAATTATATGTCTATTTATCTATATATCTATCTATCTACCTATTGGCCTATCTGTCTATCTATCAATAGCCCTATCTATCCATCTATCAATCTGTCTATCAATAAGTCTTTCGAATAGTCTATAAATCAATTAATCTTTCTATCAGTCTATCTATCTATCTATCTATCTATTTATTTATATATCTTTCTATCTTTCTATATATATATATATATATATATATTTGTCTGTCTATCTATATATCTATATATCTATCTATCTATATGTCTATCAATCTGTATATATATTTGTCTATCTATCAAAATATCTATCTATAAGTTTATCTATCTATCTATCTATTTATCTATCTATCTGTCTATCTATCTATCAGTTATCTATCTATCTATATCTCTATCTATATATCTTTCTTTCTTTTTTTTATCTAACTGTCTATATATATATATATATATATATATATATATGATTATCTACAAATCAAAATATCTATCAATCTATTAGTCTATCTAACTATCTATATATCTTTCTACCTTCTATTTATCTATCTATCTATCTATCTATATATTTGTCTATCTATTTATCTATTAGTCTATCTATATATTTATTATTCAATCAATCTTTCTCTCTATCTATCTAATTATATGTCTGTCAATCTTTTGATCTATTTATTTGTCTAACTATCTTTTTTTTCTTTCTCTCTACTATCTTTCTACCTATTTCTCTATCTAACTAACTATCTATCTATATATCTATTTGTTTATCTAAATGTCTATCAATCTATCTATCTATTATTCTATCTATATATCTATCTATTTGTCTATCTATGTTTCTATCTATCCACCTATTTACTAATCTATCTATCTGTCTATCTATCTATCTATCTGTCTGTCTACCTATTTATTTTCTATCTATCTTTATTTATATCTTTCTATCTATATGTCTACCTATCTATCTATCTATTTATCTATTTGTCAATCAATCTATCTATCTATCTTTCTTTCTTTCTATCTATCTACCTATTTTCTATGTATTAATCTGTCTAATAATCTGTCTATCTTTCAATCATTCAATCTATTTGTCTATATATCTATCTATCTTTATATATATCTAACTAACTATCTATCTGCCTATCTTTCTATTTATCTATTAATATTTCTATCTATCTATCTATATGTCTGTTTGTTTGTTTATCTATCTGTATATATATATATATATATATATATATATATACGTCTATCTATCTATTTGTCTATATATATATATATATCTATCTATTCATCTATTTTAGAGGTAGAATGATGTTCCGGCCTGCAACGAGGCACGACACGTTTCTGCCATACCCCGCCTAGCACTGCATAAAGATTTTTCGTGCCTGTTCTTTTGCCCTACTTGTTTACCGCATGAACCTTTACGTGCTATGCGGAGGTTAACTGGGCCTCATGTCGTGCTTGGCCCAGCACGGTTACGTGGCCTGTTGTCACAACACTTCGTAACGACCCGCTAAACCATCCTTGCCATAGAAGTTGAGCCCAATAGTTCTGAAAACTACATGGGCTCGGGTCCGATTCCATCCCCCCTTCCCCACCCACCCTGCTGGCCTGCCCCCAATCCCCAAAGTTTCGAAATTTAAAAAAAATAAAAAAATAAATTTTTTTGAATTTTAGTTTTTGGAATTTGCCTCCAACGTCTATGGGCTGAATCCCACGGCCCACATGATTCAGCCCCAAAAAAATCAATAAAATATTAAAATATATATAAAAATATTTATTAAAACAAAATTTCTTAATTATATTCTATAAAAACCCCCCTCTCTCTAATTTTTATGTGTTTCAAAAATATTAATTCTCACACTCTCTAATATCTCTCTCCTAATATTCTCTCTCTTGGAATTTTCGCACGACTTTTCGAGACTCGCAACTTGCACTCAGGCTTGTCTTTGGAAGTTGGATTCTTGGTCATGGTGTGGTACAAGTGTTTTACCTCTACTGTGCTTTATGGATATTTTTATTTTTTAAATTATTCAACTAAAACTTTTAAATAATAATTATTATTTAAAAAGAATTAGTTTTTTACTCTCTCTCTCTCTCTCTCTCTACTCTTTAATCTATCTTCTTGTCTAAAAAACCAAAAAAATGACTATTACTAATGAAAATAAGTTAAATTTAGAAAATTAAAATTTTACACAAAGTTCTGAGGCCGTTGTAATTTTTGTTTCTTCATTTGTCTCAACCCATACATCTAAAAAACAAAAAACTAGGGGGACTTTTGTAGTTTGGACTCAACTTAATACAATAAAACCAAAAAATGTTAGGGGTGAGGAAGAAGAAACAACACTATGCAAATATTGTAATAAAATTTTTACTTGTAAGAGTGTGGTAGGGACTGAGCACTTTAAGAGGCATGTCGAAATATGCACCAAAAAACATGGTGCATTAGATCGTAGACAAACCCAACTTAGCAATTCTTTTTTTGATGCAGGATCGAGTTCAATCTCAAAGTTTACCCCCTTCATATACCATAGTGAGTTGGTTAGAGAAGGCATGACCAAACTTATCACCTTGATTGGTCTTTCGCTCAGATTTTCAGAAGATCCAAGGGTAATGAGCATCGGTAAACATATTTTGAGCCTGTTTATCAAAGGATTCCTAAGTCCACATCTAGGAATGACATACTAATATTTTATAAGTTAGAAAAATAAATTATAATTAATGAATTTATGGTATATAGTGGTGTGGTGTCTATTATGGCCGATATCTGGACTAGTCATGATGATTCATCTTTAGCATGTCTCACAACCCACTATGTAAATTCTAAATTGATGATGAATAAAAAAATATTAGGATTTTTTGAGATTCTTTATCCTCATGATAGCCCGGCCATTTTTGAGTATATGATGCAAATCTTAAGAGAATATAAAATTCAAAATAAAATTTTTAGTATCACATTCGATAACGCATCTAATAATAGAGAGCGATTAACATATTTCTTAGGAATATTAGAGACGCACAATTAAGAAAGATTTTCAACATCAGATGCATGTATCACGTGATTAACTTGACTGTACAAGCGAATATGAAGGTGTGTTCTCCTGCTTTGAATATTATACGTAACTCACTAAAATACATTCACATGTCTCGAAGACAACACGAGTTCGGTAGTCTCTATTTGTCTACGAATCATAAGAAGAAGAAATTCTAATTGGATGTGAGACACTATTGGAATAATACGTACCTGATGTTGGATCAAGTGTTGGATACGAATACGTGATATTCATTTACATAAATAGTAAGAGTGACGAACTTTTTATTGACAATAATATGCGATAGGAATTTCAATTATGAAATTCTTGAATATTTTTTATGACATGATGAACATGTGTTCATCGGCTTATACTTTCATGACTTGCATTGCACTCAGGTGCATATGCAACATTAGTAACATGTTTAGGAAGTATTTGGCTGACCCGACACTTAGCTAATTACAGAAATGGAAACCAAGTACTTAAAGTACTTGTCCACCATTCCATCTATTTATTGTCTCGTTGCATGGATGGACCCTAGGGTTAAGGTGGAAGGGGTAGAAAACATGTTGACTTACATTTCCTCGTGCTTGAACCTGGAAGACCCACCGGAAGGGTTCATTCACGAGAAGTTGACTAACCATTTCACATACTACGATACTAGGTATAGTGGTAGTAGTAGCGAGACTGTGAGTACGGAAATAGATACCATATTCGGAAATGATGATTTTTTCATTCAATTAGCAAAGGAGAAATAACAGGGTGGACCATCGAATAGGAGCAAGCTTTCTCGGTTCTTAGATACCGATTATTGCTCAATCCTATCACATTTTAATTTTAAGAATCTTGATATATTACAATGGTAGAAATCATATGAGTCCACATTTCCCATGCTATCTAAGATGACACGGAATCTGCTAACTCCTCTAGTGTCGAGCATAGCATCAGAGTTTGCTCTTTCTGTTGTAGTGAATATGATTTCGGATAGAAGGTCGAGATTACATCCAGTTATTATTGAGGTTTAGTATGCATGAAGGATTGGAATGATTTGAGATTTAGCATCCAGGATCGTGCTGGGACAAGTACTACAGAGAAAGCGAAGGAGTTGTTGCTGATGATGACCTATATGATAGTGATTTTGATGTTGAGGTTGAGGATGATAATGATTCACTAGTTGATGTTTAATGAGGTTGCCACTTGATGCCTGACAGTTGAGGGAATTGCGACACACTAACAGCAACACTTATGTTATATTTATGCATATACTTATGAGCCTTGAGTTTTATTTGATGCTGATTTTTGATTTTAATTTTTTGTACTTAATTTAATTTATATTGTATTTGCTTTGGATTGGGCATTTGGTTTGGCTTTGTGGCTTTATAATTTTTGTAAAAGAAATTTTATGTTTATTTTATTTTTGTGTTTAAGAAATTCATTAAAAATTCTAAAATTTAATTCTAATAAATTATAATTTAAATCTATTAATCTAGTTAAAACATAATTAAAACAAATAACATAAAAAAATTAAACTTTATAACTATTCAAAAATGTTCAATTTATAATTTAAATATTGTTATTTTTTAAATATTATTGAATCTAATTTTATATTTTATAATTACATAAATATTATAAACAAAAAAAATTTTTTTTAAACCAGCACATATGGGCCCGACCCGGCATGGTAAAAAAGTGGTCGTGGCAGCAGGCCGTGCCAGGCATGACTTTAAGAAATCATGTCGGGCTAGGCAGGACACAAAAGAGGGCCCGACATGGAAACACTGTCGGGCGGACCAAAATCATGCCGGGACAGCAAGGCATGACCCATTTGAGACCTATAATCTATCTATCAGTCTATCTATCTATCTATATATCTATCTGTCAATCTTTCTATGTATCTTTCTATCTATCAATATGTCTATTTATCTGTCCATCTTTTAGTCTATCTAAGTTTCTATCTATCTCTCTCTCTCAATTTAACTAACTATCTATCTATCTGTATGTCTATCTATCTATATATCTGTTTATCTATCTATCTATCTATCTTTCTATATGTCTGTCTTTCTTTATATCTATCTATCTATCTACGTATCTATCTATCTATATATCTATCTATTAATCTATCTATCTATATGTCTATCTATTTGTCTATGTCTCTATATATTTGTATATTTATTTATCTATCTATTTGTCTATCTAATTGTCTATCTATTTATCTATCTAGCTGTCAATCTATCAATCTATCTATCAATCTATCAATATATCCATCAATATATATATATATATATCGGTCAATTTATTTGTTTATCTATCTATCTATCTATTAGTCGATCTATATATCTATTAATTTGTGTAGTAATTCATGTATCAATATAACAATAAATCTATCTATTTATCTATGAATCAATCAATCAATCTTTCTATCTATTTATATATCTATCTATTTATCTATTTATCTACATATATATCTATATGTCTAATTATTTGTCTATCATTCTATCTATCTATCTATCACCTATCTATTTATCTATCTTTCTATCTATCTTTCTATTTATCTATCTGACTATCTATCTATATATTTATCTATCTATTAGTCTATTTATCTAGATATCTTTCTATCATTCTATATAAATTATCTCTTTCTTTCTTTCTTTCTTTTTATTTGTCTATCTATTTTTCTATATATATGCCTATCTGTCTATCTATCTTTCTGTCTATCTATTTGTTTTTCTATTTATATATTTATTTGTCTATCTATTTGTATATATATCTGTCTATCTATTTAACTATCTATCTATCTATCTATATGTATATATATCTATCTTTCAACCTGTCTATCTAACTTTCTATCTATCTGTCAATCTATCTTTCAACCTATCTGTGTATCTATCTATCTATATATTTATCAATCTATTAGTCTATCAGTCTATATAAATAAATAAATATATATATATATATATATATATATATATATATATATCTCTCTCTCTATTTGTCAATCTATCTATCTATGTGACAATCTATATATCTCTCTGTCTGTATGTCTGTCTGTCTATCTATATATATATTTATCTATTTTTTTTCTATCTATCTATATTTCTATCTATCTATATTTCTATCTATCTATCTATCTATCTATATTTCTATCTATCTATCTGTCTATCTATTTACCTATTTATATATCAATCTAATTTTCTATTAATCTGTCTATCTATATATTTATCTATTTGCCTTTTTATTTGAATATCAATCAATCTATCTATCTATATGTCTATCATCTGTCTATCTATCTATCTATTTATCTATCTATATCTCTATCTGATGTCTATCTATCTATATATCTATCTATTTATCTTGTTATCTATAGATCTATTTATATATTTATATATCTACCTATTAATCCATCCATCTATCCATCTATTTATCTTGTTATCTATAGATCTATTTATATATCTATCTATTAATCCATATGTCTATCCATCTGTCTATTTAGTTGTCTCTTTATATATATTTGGCTATTTATTTATATATGTTTCTATGTGTCTATCTATTTGTATATCTATTTGTCTATCTATCTATCTGTCTATCTATCTATCTATTAATCTATATATATATATATATATATATTAGTCTATCTATTTGTTTATCAATCTATTTATCAGTCTATCTATATGTCTATCTATATGTCTATCTATATGTCTATCAATCTGTATATTAATTTGTGTATCAATATAACTATCAAACTCTCTATCTACCTGTCAGTCTTTCTATCTATCTATTTATATATCTATCTATCTCTCTATTAATTAGTTTATCTATCTCTCTATCTATCTATCTTTATGTCTAACTATTTGTCTATCATTCTATCTATTTATTTAACAACTATCTATCTATCTGTCTATCTATATGTCTATTTATATATCTATCTATCTTTTTATCTATGTATCAATCAATCTATCTATCATTCTATCTATCTGCCTATCTATCTATATAATTATCTATCTATTAGTCTATATATCTAGCTAGCTTTCTATATGTCTATATATCTATCTATCTATCTGTTTATATATTTGTCTATCTATATTTCTTTCTTTCTCTCTATTCATTTTTCTATTTATATATTTATTTTTCTATCTATTTGTATATCTATCTGTCTATATATATATATATATATATATATATATATCTATCTATCTATTTGTGTGTGTGTCTGTCTTTCTAACTTTCTATCTATCTGTCAATCTATCTTTCAATCGATATGTTTATCTATCTATCTATCTATCTATATATCTAGCTATTTATCTATCTCTCTATTAGTCTACCTATCTATCTATTAGTATATATATATATATATATGTCTATCTATTTGTCTATTTATCTATCTATTTGTCTATATATATATATATATATTTCTCTCTCTCTCTCTCTCTCTTTCTATCTATTTATCTATCTATTTAACTATCTATCTATATGTCAATTCTATTTATCTCTCTATCTATCTATACATCTATTAATCTATTTAAATTTTTATCTATCTATCTAAATTTTTATCTATCTATCTGTCTATCTATTTGCCTATCTATATATCTATCTAATTATCTATCAATATGTCTATTTATATGTTTATCTATTCGACTTTCTATCTGTCTATATATCTATCTGTCTGTCTGTCTATCTATCATCTATCTATCTATCTATATATCTATCATTCTATCGATCTATCTATCTGGCTATCTATATATTTATTTATATATCTGTCTATATATATATATATCTATCAATTTTCTTTTTTTCTTTTTTCTTTCTATCAATCAATCTATCTATTTAACTATCTATCTACATGTCTATCTATCAATCTATACATCTATATATCTATCTATCTATCTAAATAACTATAAATCTGTCTATCTATATGTTTATATGTCTGCCTTTCTATCTGTCTATATATTTATATGTCTATTTGTCTATCTATCATCTATCTATAAATCTATCCATATATCTATCTATCAATCAACTTGTATGTCTATCTATCAATCTTGATATCTATCTATCTATCTATCTATCTGTTAATCTTTCTCTCTCTCTATCTATGTTTCTATCTATTTGTCTATATATCTTTCTATCTACCTATCAATCTATGTATATATCAACCTATCTGACTATTTATTTGCATATCTATTTGTCTATCTATCTGTCTATCTATCAAATTGTCTATCAATCTGTATATCTATATGTTTATCTATCTGTATCTTTATCTTTATATCAATTTATCTATCTATCTATCTTTCAATCTATCTGCCTATCCATCTATTTATATATCTGTCTAACTAACTAACTAACTATCTATCTATTTGTATATCTATCTATATATCTATCTATCTATCTTTTACTCTATCTGTCTATCAATCTATCTCTCTATCAATTTATATCTATATCTTTATGTCTATATATCTGTATATCTATTTGTGTATCTATATATATATATATATATATATCTATCTAACTATTTATATATATCTATCTATCCATCTGTCTATCTATCTTTTTATCAATATGTCTATCTATCTGTCCATCTATCTATCTATCTATATGTCTGTCTATCTGTCTGTCTATCTGTCTCTCTATCTATCTATTTATTTATCTATTTGTCTATCTATTTTTCTATATTTATATCTATCTATATATCTATCTATATTTATATCTGTCTCACTATCTATCTATCTCTCTATCTATCTGTGTTTATATATGCCTATCTATCTATTAATATATATATCTATCAATATGTTTATCAAGCTGTCTATCTATTTATTTATCTGACTATCTATCTATCTATTTAGTTGTATATATGTGTCAATCTTTTTATATATCTATATAACTATCTATGTATCTATCTATCTAAATATAAATTTGTCTACAACCTGTCTATCAATATATCTATCAATCTGTCAATTAATCTAGCATTCTATCTATCTGTCTATCAATGGGAATATCAATCTTTCTATCTATTTGTCTATATATCTGTCTATCTAATTATCTAACTAACTATCAATATATCTTTTATCTATCTTTCAATGTAAGTAAATATCTATCTATCTGTTTATCTATCTATCAATCTATCTATTAATCTATTTATCAATCTATCTATGAATCTATCAATCTATCTATTATTCCATCTATTAATCTATATACCAAACTATTTATCTATCTATTTGCTATCTATTTGTCTATATATATATATATATATTTATATATATATATATATATATATATATATATATATATATATATATATGTCTACTTATCTATCTATGTATATATCTTTCAATCTATCTACCTATATATCTATTTGTCTATCTTTCTTTCTATATATCTATCTATTTAGCTTTCTAATTATCAGTGTCTATATCTATATATCTATTTATCTATTTGTCTATTTGTCTATCTATTATCTATCAATATCTATCTATCTATCTATCAATATGCCAATGGATCTATCTAATATTATGTACATCTATCTTTCTATCAATTTATCTTTCTATCTATCTTTCTATTTATCTGTCTATCTATCTAGCTATCTATCTGTTTATCTATATGACTATTTCTATATCTATCTATCCTTTTATCATGTATCAATCAATCTATATATCATTCTATCTATCTGACTATCTATCTATATAATTATCTATCTATTAGTCTATCTATTTAGCTAGCTTTCTATATGTCCATATATCTATCTATCTATCTGTTTATATATTTGTCTATCTATCTATTTGTCTATCTATATTTCTTTCTTTCTCTCTATTCATTTTTCTATTTATATATTAAATTTCTATCTATTTGTATATCTATATGTCTATATATATATATACATACATACATACATATATATATATATATATATATATATCTATCTATCTATTTGTGTGTCTGTCTATCTGTCTAACTTTCAATCTATTTGTGTGTCTGTCTATCTGTCTAACTTTCAATCTATCTGTATATATATCTATCAATCTATCTTTAAATTTATATGTTTATCTATCTATCTATCTATCTATCTATATATCTAGCTATTTATTTATCTCTCTATTAGTCTACCTATCTATCTATCTATCAATATGTGTGTAAATATATATATATATATATATATATATATATATATATATATATGTCTATCTAATTTTCTATTTATCTATCTATCTGTCTAAATATAAATATATAAATAAATAAATATATATATATATATATATATATATATCTCTCTCTCTCTCTCTCTCTCTCTCTCTTTCTATCTATTTATCTATCTATTTAACTATCTATCTATATGTCTATTCTATTTATCTCTCTATCTATCTATACATCTATTAATCTATTTAAATTTTTATCTATCTATCTAAATTTTTATCTATCTATCTGTCTATCTATTTTCCTATCTATATATCTATCTAATTATCTATAAATCTGTCTATTTATATGTTTATCTATCCGACTTTCTATCTGTGTATATATCTATCTGTCTGCTTGTCTGTCTATCTATCATCTATCTATCTATCTATCTATCTATCTATATATCTATCAATCTATCGATCTATCTATCTAGCTGTGTATATATTTATTTATCTATCTGTCTATATATATATATATATATATATATATATATCTATCTATTTTCTTTCTTTCTTTTTTCTTTCTATCAATCAATCTATCTATTTAACTATCTATCTACATGTCTATCTATCTATCTATCTATTTATACATCTATCTGTCTATCTATCTAAATAACTATAAATCTGTCTATCTATATGTTTTTCTATCTGACTTTCTATCTGTCTATATATCTATATGTCTGTCTATCATCTATCTATCTATCCATATATCTATCTATCAATCAACTTGTATGTCTATCTATCAATCTTGATATCTATCTATCTATCTGTTAATCTTTCTCTCTCTCTATCTATGTTTCTATCTATTTATCTATCTATCTATTTGTCTATATATCTTTCTATCTACCTATCTATCTATGTATATATCAACCTATCTGACTATTTATTTGCCTATCTATTTGTCTATCTATCTGTCTATCTATCAAATTTTCTATCAATCTGTATATCTATATGTTTATCTATCTGTATCTCTATCTTTTTATCAATTTATCTATCTATCTATCTTTCTTTCAATCTATCTGCCTATCCATCTATTTATATATGTCTATCTAACTAACTAACTATCTATCTATTTGTATATCTATCTATCTATCTATCTATCTATCTTTTACTCTATCTATCTATCAATCTATCAGTCTATCAATTTATTTCTATATCTTTCTGTCTATATATCTGTATATCTATTTGTGTGTGTATATATATATATATCTATCTAACTATTTATATATATCTATCTATCCATCTATATATCTATCTTTTTATTAATATGTCTATCTATCTATCTGTCGGTCTGTCTGTCTATCTGTCTCTCCATCTATCTATCTATTTATTTATCTATCTGTCTATCTATTTATCTATATTTATATCTATCTATATATCTATCTATATTTTTATCTGTCTGACTATCTATTTATCTCTCTATCTATCTGTGTTTATATATGTCTATCTATCTATTAATATTTTATCTATCAATATGTCTATCAAGCTGTCTATCTATTTATTTATCTGACTATCTATCTATCTATCTAGTTGTATATATGTGTCAATCTTTTTATATATCTATATAACTATCTATGTATCTATCTATCTATTTATAAATTTGTCTATAACCTGTCTATCAATATATCTATCAATCTGTCAATCAATCTAACATTCTATCTATCTATCTGTCTATCAATGGGAATATCAATCTTTCTATATATTTGTCTATATATCTGTCTATCTAATTATCTAACTAACTATCAATCTATATTTTATGTATCATTCTATGTAAGTAAATATCTATTTATCTGTTTATCTATCTATCAATCTATCTATTAATCTATTTATCAATCTATCTATTAATCTATTTATCAATCTATCTATGAATCTATGAATCTATCTATTATTCCATCTATTAATCTATATACCAATCTATCTATCTATCTATCTATTTGCTATCTATTCTTCTATATATATATATATATATATATATGTCTACCTATCTATCTATATATATATCTTTCAATCTATCTACCTATATATCGATTTGTCTATCTTTCTTTCTATATATCTATCTATTTAGCTTTCTAATTATCTGTGTCTCTATCTATATATCTATTTATCTATTTGTCTATCTATTATCTATCAATCTATCTATCAATATGCCAATAGATCTATCTAATATTCTGTACATCTATCTGTCTATCTTTCTATCAATTTATCTAGATATCTATCTTTCTATTTATCTGTCTATTTATCTAGCTATTTATCTGTTTATCTATCTATCTATATATCTATCTGTCTATCTATTTATCTATCTATTATATATATCTCTCTCTATATATATCTATTTATTAGTCTATCTATTTTTCTATCTATCTATCTTTTTATCTATCAATCTATTTGTATAAATACGTGTCTATTTATATTTCTATATATATGTCTATTTATCTGGAAATCTATCTGTCTATTTTTCTGTCATCTATCTATCTATCAATCTTTATATATATCTCTATCTATTTGTCTATGTATCTAACTATCTATTTATCTATCTATCTTTCTATCTTTCTCTATATCTATCTATCTAACTATTTATCTGTCAATGTATCTGTATAACTATCTATATATCAATATATCAGTTTATCAATCTATCTATATATCTATCTATCTATTTGTCTTTCTATCTACCTATCTATCTATTTATCTTTGAATCTGTTTATCTATCTGTGTATATATCTATATATCTATCTGTGTATATATCTATATATCTATCTGTCTATTTAACCATCTTTTTCTATATATCTCTCTATCTCTCTATCTATCTATCTATCTATTTAACTATCTATCTATCTATATGTTTTTAAAATTATCTATCACTCTTTCTATCAATATGGCTATCAATCTGCCTGTTAATATATTTATCAATCTGTTGATCAATCTATCAATCAATCAATCAATTAATCAATTTGTCTATCTATCTGTCTATCTATTTGTCTATATCTGTAACATTCTATATATGTATCAATAAATAAATAAATCAATCTATCAATCTATCTGTTTATCTGTCTATCTATCTAACTATTTGTTTGTCTATCTATCTATCGATATATTTATCTATCTATCTATGTATCTATATGTCTATCTATCTAAATATCTATTTTCTATCTTTCTGTAAATCTATCTGTCTAGATATCTATTTATCTTTCTAAATAATTATCTATCTATCTATCTATTTATATATTTGTTTATCTATCTACCTATCTCTCTATCTATCTAAGTGTCTATATATATATATCTATCTATCTATCTATCTTTTATATGTCTATCTATCTGTCTAGCTATCTATTTATCTACCTATCTAACTATCTATTTCTCTATCCATCCATCTATTTATCTATCTATCTAACTATTTATATATCAATCTATCAATTTTTTTGTCTAACAATATATCAATCAATTTATTTATTAAATTGTCTATAAATCTATCTATCAATCTTTCTATCAATCTGTCTATGTATCTATGTATCTATCGATCAATTTATCTATTTGTCTATATATTTTTTATCTTATTTGTGTATATATCTACTAATCTATCTATCGATATATATATATCTATCTATTTATCTTTCTATATATCTATTTGTCTATATATATATATATATATATATCTATCTGCCTATCTATTTGTATATATATATATCTATCTATCTTTCTATCTATTTGTCTATCTATCCATCAATCTATCAATCTATCTATCTATCTATATATCAATATATCTTTTTCTTTGTCTAACAATCTATCTATCAGTAGTTATAAATCTATCTATCCATCTTTCTATCAATCTATCTATTTATCTATGTATCTATCGATCTATTTATCTATATGTCTATCTATTTTTTACATTATTTGTGTATATAACTACTCATCTCCATATCAATCTATATATATATATCTATCTATCTATTTATCTTTCTATCTATCTATTTGTCTATATATCTATCTATATATCTATCTATCTATATTTATCTCAATTTATTTATGTATTAATCAATCAATCTAGCTATCAATTAATCTAGCTATCTATCTATATATCTATTTGTATATATGACTATCTATCTATTTATTTGTCTGTCTTTCTATCTGCACATCTTTATGTCTTTCTATCTTTCTAACTATATGACTATTTATCTATCTATCTATCTATTTAGCTACCTACCTACCTATCTGAGAATTATCTTTATATATATATATATATCTAGTTATCTATCTTTCTATCTATCTATCTATCTGTCAAACTATCTTTTTGTCTATCAATATGTCTATCAAAATATCTATCAATCAAACTATTAATCTTTCTATGAAATCTATCTTTCAACCTGTCCTTGTATATTTCTATCAATTTTTTAATCTAACTGTCTATCTATCGATATGTATATTTGTCTATCTCTCTCTCTCTCTATATATTTATATTTTTCTATATATCTGTCTATCTATTGGTCTATCTATATGTATATCTATTTGTCTATCAATTTATCTATCAATTTATCTATCTATCTATTTGTCTATCTATTTATTTGTTTATCTATTTGTCTATCAACATATGATTCAACATGTCTATCAATATGTATATCAATCATTTTATCAATATGTCTATCAATCAATCTATCAATTTGTCTATCTTTCTATCTATCTTTCTGTCTATCTATCTATTTATCTATCTCTTAATCTATTTAACTAACTATCTATCTATCTATCTATTAGTATATCTATCTATCTATCTGGTTATCTATCTAGCTATCTATTTATCTACATTTCAATCTGTATATGTTTTTATCTAACTACATGTCTATCTATATGTCTATCTATATTTCTATCTACCCGTCTGTCTATATGTATATCTATTCATTTATCTTTATTTCTATTTCTCGTTCCATCAATCTATATGTCTATCTATCTATCATTCTGTCTATCTTTTAAATTATCATTTTTTCTATATATCTATCTATCTGTCTATCTATCTCTCAATGAATCTATCTATCTGCCTATATATATATATATCAATCTAATTATCTATCTATTAATCTTTAAATTTATCTATCCAACTTTTTATATATCTATCTGTCTATCTATCTATTAATTTATCTAATTATCTAATAATTTATCAAACAATATATTTATCTATCTAGCTGCTTAATAATCTATCGATCTATCTATTTATCTATCTATTAAACTTTCTATATATCTAGTTTTCTATCTATCTATCTATTTATTTATATATTTCTATCAATATGTCTATCTATCTCAATTTGTATATTTGTTTCAATCTATCTATTTATTTGTCTATTAATCTTTCTATTAATATGTATATAAATCTTTATATCAATTTTTCATTTAATATGTCTCTCAATCTAATTATCTATCTAAATATCTATTTATCTATCTGTCTCTCTGTCTATCTTTCTATCTATCTATATATCTATCTATCTCTCTATCTATCTAACTCCCTATATATCTATTTATATATCTGTCTATCTATTTATCTTTATATATGTCTATCTGTCTGTCTATATATCTATTTATCTATTTATCTATCTGACTATCTATTTGTCTATTCATCCATCTATCTATCTATATATCAATCAATCTATTTATTTATCTAACAATATATCTATAAAATTGTCTATAAATCTATCTATCAATATTTCTATCAAATTGTCTATAAATCTATATATCAATATTTCTATCAATCTGTCTATGTATCTATATATCTATCTATATATTTATCTATATGTCTATCTATTGTTTACATTATTTGTGTCTCTATCTATCAATCAATCTATCTATCTATATATCTATCTATCTAGATATCTATTTGTCTATATATCTATCTTTCTTTCTTTCTCTTAATCTATCTATCTATTAATCAATTTATCTAACTATCAATCAAGCAATCTATCTATCTATATGTTTGTATATGTGTCTTTCTATCTATCTGTCTGTCTTTATATTTGTATTTCTCTATATCTTTCTATTTGTCTAACTATCTGAATATCCACTACAAGAATATATTGATTTAGCTTGGGAATTTTAGCTAGGGATCAATCCCTAGCTAAATTGTGAGGGATTAGCTCGGGAATAACAAGGGATTTATGTTTTTTTCATTAAAATAAAAGTTTGCAATGGATTAGGGATGGAATAATTTCGTAAATTCCACATCAGAAAAAAGTAAAGGATTTAGCAATGGATTAGCTACGGATTAGTGATGGAAAATTTTCATAAATTCCACTCAAGAAAAACAGGGAATTGTGTGATGGATTTAGTGATTAAAAATTTTCCTAAATTCTGCTCAACAAAAGTGGGGAAATTAGCGACGGATTTAGCGACGGAAAATTTTCATAAATTCTGCTCAAGAAAAGATGAGAATTTAGTGATGAATTTAGTGACGGAATTTCTCTAGCTAATAAAATGTGAAATTTACCGACGGAATTTCCATAGCTAATAAAAAGCAGAAATTAGCATGGATTTAGCGACGAAATTTCTCTAGCTAATAAAATCCAGAAATTAGCAACTGATTTAGTGACGAAATTATTCTAGCTAATTAAATATGGAAATTACCAACAGATTTAGTAATTGAATTTTCATAGCTAATAAAATCTAGAAGTTAGCGATGAATTTAGCGACAGAATTTCTCTAGCTAATAAAATATTGAAATTTGCAATGGTTTTAGCGACAGAATTTCCCTAGCTAATTACATCCGTCACATAGCGACATATTTTAGCTACGGGATTCCCTAGTTAATTTCATTCTGAACATAGTGACAGATTTTAGCGACGTAATTTCTCGCGCAAATTACAACTCGAAAATATAGCTATGCATGTAGCTATAGAATTTCCCTTGCTAATTCATACTTAATATATCGATGGATTTTAGCGAGGAACCTCCCTAGCCAATTACTTCCTAAATATAGTGACGGATTTAGTAACATAACGCTCCTAACAAATAAAATCCGAAATATATCAATAGATTTAGCGAGGAAACTTCTCTAGCAATTTAAATCTAGAATATAGCGACGGATTTAGTGACTGAACTTCCATAGCTAATTAAATCCCGAACATAGCGACGGAATTTCTCTAGACAATATTTAATTATTAAATTTTTTTAATTTATTATTAATTTTAATATTATATTTAATTTTGTTTATTAAATGTATCTTAATGGTCTATAGATGAGCGATCCTTGAGAATTACATTCTCCTCGTAAAATCATAAAAAATTAATATTATAAATAAATAATTTAAAAAATATAAAAATACAAAAAAAAATTATATTAATAAGGGCTAAAATATCAATTTTTATGATGTATAAATTTTTTAAAAAATTATACAAAAAATGTTTCTAAAATTTTTACTTAAAAATTTGTATTAAAGCAATATTAAATAATTAATTTTATAAGTATAATAATTTATTTTGATATTTTAAAAATTAAATAACCAACATTAAAAATTCTACTAATATAAATGTAAATTAATTCATTTTATGATAAAATAGCTGAATTGATGAATAAACTAGTAAATATTAATATGATTATTTGGATAAAAAAAATTTAATGATTATAGGAAACTTTTTAAAAAAAAATTAATAAAAAATTTAATAATTTTGAAATATAATAAAAATATAAATTTTTTCATTAAAGTTAAAAGAAAATAAATTAATATTTAAAAATAAATACATAGATATTTACCCCTACTAAATTTTATAAGAATTAAACAATTGAGTAATATTTTTTCTATTAGCTTTTAACATTTAGTTTTTATTAAAATAATTACAATAACTTTTTTTAATTATCTTATCACTTTAAGTAATTTTTTGATTTTTGAAAATTATAAATGATATCAAATAATATGAAATTTTATGCCTTTAAAATTATTACATATTATCTTCATAAAAATTAATATGATGAATTTATAAAAATTTATAACCATAAAATATAAATTTTTATATGTTTTTTAACATTAAGAGTATTTTATAACTCTTAGGAGAGTAGCTAGAAGACAAATCATCTTTTCATATATGTCTTAGTATATGAAGTTTGTTAATTTTGTAGCTATTTGATATTTTTTTTTATAAGGCTAAAATATATTTTTTTAAATTGTTTATATATTTATTGTTTAATTAATATTATAATAAAAAATTGTAAGGTATTTATTTTTAATTTGTACCTTGCTACACGCACATTAATTTAATTGAAAAAAATTTAATAGTAAATAAAATAAATGAGTCTTTTTGTATTATACATACATACATACATATATATATATATATATAAATAATATTATTTATTTAATGTTTTTATAATTAAAAATATAAATATTTTGGAAATATATATAATTTGTTATTTAATGTTTATTTTGTCGAGATTAAGTCCTCCATCTTCCTCTCGACATTTTCGAAGAATAAGCGACGCAACTCCTCCGCAGTCCTCCATCCTTCTCTCGACACTGATACAACATAAACATATTCGAATTAAGCGATAATTTGTTATTGATTTTAGGTACATTTTCTATCCTAATTCTTCATCAATTATCTTAATCCATTTTGAGTCTGTTAATTTTTTTTTTCGAAATTATTCTTCTTTAATCGTATACATTAATTTAATTATACTTATTGTAATACATACATAATGCATTTGTGTTGTGTTGGGCAATAGGTATGCTTATATAAACTTAATTTAAGTATACTTTTTGTAAATACATATTCTGTTAATTTAATTATACTTGGATTGCTTATATAAACTTAATCGTATATAACACAAAATGGGTGTTTTGTGTTGGGTAGTGTGTATATAACACATAAATATATAAGTATATTTTATTAGATCTATAACTATAAAAATAGTTTACATAAACATAACTATATATAAATATAACAACATATATTTAATATATATATATCTATCATAATTTTATATTGATACATTCAATATACATGTCGTGTATTTTAGATATAATTAGTATTATACATATAACATTATATACATATTTTACACAAATAAAGATATATTGACTTTATGATATGATTTTAATAATGTATATTTGAAATTTGTAAGTCATCATTATAAAATACACGTCTAATAAATTTGCATTATGAAAATATCTATTATTCCATAATGCTGTGCCTACCCAATAGGTATAATTAAATTAATATCTATAAACTATATTTTATACATGGCTTTATGTATAGGGAAAAACACACTTTTATAAAAATGTAAGTGTATTTAATATCTGTAATTTTAAAGTATAGTCACATTAATATCTGTTAATATCAAATTAATATCTGTAAACATTTATTTGACTATATTTTAATTACTATGTTTAATTAAATGCCGCATAGGCTTTCTTATAAATACCCTAGCATTGACTATCAATATGATTCATACTGGATTAAAATATATAAGATATCCAGCTCTTCTGACATACACTATTTCCTACATGAATTGATGTCGATGATTTTTTGATGGGTTTGAGATGTTCCACCTATATGGATGAGTAGATCTAACATATTTTATTACTGCTATAGCCATTAACTCATAAATTGTATACCCGTGGACTTGATACTGTTTACTTATTGTAAGCTAACCACTGAATTGTTTATTTGAGTAAACACTAGAAACTATTTACTTATTGTAAGCTTAGATAATGAAGAAACTTTGATAATTAATCCAAATAATCAATATCTATAAAATGATAATCTAGAATATATATAAATTCTCGCATCACAACTATAAAATTATGGGTGTTTGAGAAATCATTCTCTTTGGTACACAATTACTTTCCTTCACATACCTTGCAAGCTATCCTTGGAGTCCAAGGTGCTAAACCACTTCAGTTCACTAACATGATCTTCACATATTTCACTTTCTTGGATTGTCTCAGCACTTGTTCTTAAATAATTACAAAACTTTATCTTTCTCTAGTTCTAAAGCTATATCAATAATTTTTTCATATATGATTGCTTGATAAATATCAACATCTGAATTCAATTCTTAGCTATTTTCCAAAAAGGTCAATTTTTTCATTGTTATTCATAATTTAGAAAACAAATTCTACTAAGTTCTCAATATTAGTAGTATATTAAGGAACAATCACACTAGCTTGAGTTAATCTAAAAAAACTTTTCATGTCCTTTTTCTTCAATGGCGGGCTTGAAATTATTAAAACATTACTATATAGCTTATAAATTATGCAACTATTTTTCTAAGCATCAGTTAATTTTTTTCCCTCAAGATTTAGTTCATCCATTATCATAATTTATTATATAAATTCTTTAGTCCTTTGATGTTAAACCATTACTAGGAAATGTTTTGCTTGATCTCTTACTAATTTTCACAAAATACTCAATAGTTAGTTGCATCATTTCTTTCATAAATAGGCATTACTCTATTACTCTCTCTCACTCTCTCTCAATCTATCTCTCTCTGTCTCTGTCTCTCTCTCTCTCTCTCTCTCTCTCTCTCTCCCTCTCCATCTCTTTTCCTCTCTCTCTCTCTCTCCATCTCTTTCTCTCTCTCCATCTATATATATATATATATCTCTCTCTCTCTCTCCATCTCTCTCTCTATATATCTCTCCCCATCTCTCTATCCCTCTCCATCTTTCTATCCCTCTCCATCTCTATCCCTCTCCATCTCTCTCTCTCTCTATCTCCATCTTTCTCTCCATCTCTCTCCATCTCTCTCCATCTTTCTCTCCATCTCTCTCTCTCTCTCCATCTTTTTCTCCATCTCTCTCTCTCTCTCCATCTCTCTCTCTCCATCCCTCTCTCACTCTCTCACTCTCTCTGATTCTCTCACTCTCTCACTCTCTCTGATTCTCTTTCTCTCTCCATCTCTCTCTCTCCATCCCTCTCTCACTCTCTCACTCTCTCTGATTCTCTCACTCTCTCACTCTCTCTGATTCTCTTTCTCTCTCCATCTCTCTCTCCATCTCTCTCTCTCTCTTATCTCTCTCCATCCCTCTCTCTCTCCCCATCTCTCTCTCTCTCTCTTTATCTCTCTCCATCCCTCTCTCTCTCCCCATCTCTCTCTCTCTCTCCATCTCTCTCTCTCTCACTAACTCCAATTCTCTCTCTCTCCATTTCTCTGTCTCTCTCCATCTCTCTCTTCCTCTCCCTCTCCCTCCCTCTCCCTCCCTTTCTCTCTCTCTCTCTCTCTCTCTCTCTCTCTCTCTCCCTCTCTCTCCCTCCCTCTCCCTCCCTCTCCCTCCCTCTCCCTCCCTCTCCCTCCCTCTCCCTCCCTCTCTCTCTCTCAACTTTTCCTATGCCACAATAATGAGATGTCTTACATAATATCATTATTTATTTTGATCATATTGTAGGTTTACATTATTTTCTCTTTACTTGAAATGTGTGGAAAAGTGGATTCAACTTTAAATATGACTATTTTTTTAGTATTCATGTGTTGGATGAAATCATTTCAGATATCTCATAATTTTTTCATAGTATTTCATGAGAAATTTCACCATATAAATTTAAATAACAAGTAATGGAAACAAATTAACATATTATAGTTATGGAGACCGAAATGAAAAAGAAGGATGAGCAAATATCTCATTTGAAGGAATAAATATATGAAATTAAAGAACAGAAGAATGAGCAGATATCTCATTTGAAGGAAGAAATATATGAAATTAAAAAATAGAAGGATGAGCAGTATACTAATTTGATGGAAGAAATGCAAGAAATTAAAAAATTAATGACGAGATGAAAGAAATTAAGAATGTAATGCAACAGCAGATGTGCTATATGGAGTCGGAGTTAGCAGCAATGAAGCAACAGATAGCATTCCGAGATCCAGATGCGAAACCACGCAGGAGAGGCTAGAATTTCCTACAAATTATGAGGGTGATTTTGTATGAGAATTATTTCTGAACTGTTATTTATTATTGTATATCTGTAGCAAATAATTATGATAATTTTTTGAAGATTTAAATTTTTTTATTTTGGTTTAGTTCTTTGCTTTTCCAATTAACTTAATTATGAATCAGTGGATGCGGCGGCATCAGCGCCAGTGGTGGCAGCACCAGCAGTGGCGGTAGTAGCTATAGCACCGGCAACGATGGTAGTGGTGGCAGTAGCAACATCACCGCCAACGGCGGCATTAGCTGCTGCACGGGCAAAGGTGGCAGCAGCTATAGCATTGGCAGTGGTGGTAGCAGCTAAAGCACCAGCAAAGGTGGCAGCCCAGGCAGTATCAGGAGCGGCGGCAACAATGGCAGTAGTAGTAGCAGCAGCGGCAGCAGAAGCAGCAGCGGTAGTGGTGGTAGCAGTGACACCAGTAGCAACAGCTACAGCAGTAGCAACAGCGGCAGCAGTGGTAGTGGAGCAATAACGGTAGCAAGGTAGCAGTGGCAATAGCAGCAGTAGCAAGGTAGCAGCAGCAGCAGCAGTGGCAGTGGGAGCAGCAGCAGTGGCAGTAGTGGCAGTGCTAGCGGTAGTAGTGGCAATGCCAGCGGTAGTAGTAGTGGCAGCAGCAGCGGCGGCAATGCCAGTGGCAGTAGTAGTGGCAGCGGCAACGGGAGAGGCAGCATCGGCATGAGTGGCAACGAGAGTGGGAGTAGCAGTAATGACAACAAATGTGATATATACGAACGTAGATAGTCAGTATATACGTACATATAATACTACAGTATTTTATGTACATATATATGTAATATTTATGTACTCAGTATATATGTATGCATAATACAATAGTTTATATGTACATATAATGTAGTAATATATGTACGAGTGAAATAATAATATATATGTACATATTTACTACAGTAATATATATTTATCAAAATATAGTTTTTTTTAATTAAATTTGATTTCATTGAGTGGTATAAATTTCTTACAGATATAGTATCACATTGTTTCTCATATGAAGCTTGTATAAGTGATGGGATTTTTCAACAGATATGACGTACCGTGACTCGGACAGCTTTTACGCCACAAAAGTTGGTGATTGGAGGAGCAGAGGAAGAGAAAGCAACGTCAATGCATGGTTAAATTATACTTTATGTACAGTCGATAGATACATTGATTAATAAAATGTAATATAATTTATTATTTTTTGTTTTAGTTATTTAAAATATTGTATTAGAATAAGTTATTAAATGAATTTTTTTGTTTAATTTAAAATTTTCATTTATAGTTTCTATTTTTATAAAAATTAATATAAAAATATTAAATTATTTAATTAAAATTTTGTTGAAGCTATATTACAATCAACTTTAATTTGTGTTTGTTCATGTCAATAATAACTATTTTTATATATTTGTGAATATGTTTGTGTGTCTCTAGATTTTTTGGGTAGAATTGTAACCTATTATAGGTATGTAAAAGCCTATTATCATCAGTGGTAGTAGTGACAGCAGCGGCAGTGACAATATTGGCCGTAGTGGCGGCAACACCGGCAAAAGCAGCAGCACCGGAAGCACAGGCAGCGGTGGCGTACCGGTAGCAGTGGCGGTAGTGGTAGCAGTGGCGGAAGTGGCATCAGTGGTGGCGGTGGTAGTAGGACCGATAATGGGCAGAACCGGCAGCAGCACCACACCGGTAGCACCGGCACACCGACATCACCGGCGGCAGCGGCAGTAGCAATGGTATTAGTGGCACTGGTAGCAGTAGCAGTGGTAGGAGCGGAATCAACAACAAGAGTAGCACAACGGAAACAAATGCAATATATATGTATGTATATAGTCCGTATAAACGTACATATAATTCTACAGTATTTATGTACGTATATACTGAGTATATATGAACTAAGTATATATGTATGCATAATACTGAAGCTTATATGTACATATACTGCAGGAATATATGAACAAGTGAAATTCTAGTATATATGTAAATATTTATTGCAGTAATATATATTTATCAAAACATAGTTTTTTTTAATTTATTTTGATTTGATTGAGTGGTTTAAATTTATTACAGATGTGGTACCGCATTAATTCACATACGAAGCTTATATAAGTGAAGGGATTTTTCAACAGACATGAAGCATAGTTAATCAGATAGCTTTTTCACAGTAGAATGTTGGTGATCGGAGGAGCAGAGGGAGAGAATGCAATGTCAATGCATGGATAGTTTATGCACACTTGGTAGATACATTGATTAATAAGATATAATATAATTTTGTTAATTTTTTGTTTTAGTAATTTAAAATATTGTATTAGAATAAGTTATTAAATAAATTTTTTTTGTTTAATTTAAAATTTTAATTTATAGATTCTAATTTTATTAAATTTAATATAAAAATATTAAATTATTTAATTAAATTTTAGTTTAAGCTATATGACAATCAACTTTAATTTGTGTTTATTCATGTCTATACTAACTATTTTTATATATCTATGAATATGTTTGTGTGTCTTCAAATATTTTGGGTATAGTTGTCACCTATTATAGGTATGTAAAAGCCTATAATCAATAGTAGTATCAGCAGCAACAGTGACAATAGCGGTAGTGATGGTAGCAGCGACAGTGATGGTAGTGGCGGTGGCTACGAAAGAAGCAGTAGTGATAGTAGCGGTTGTGGCGACTGTGGCATCGACGGAAGCAGCAGCAATAGGGGCAACAGTGGCATTGGCAGAAGTGGCAGGAGCAGTGATAGCAGAGGTTGCGGCAGCAGTGGCGGTAGTAGAGGCTGCACCCGAAGCAGCATTGGTAGCGGCGGTATTAGCGGCAGCACCGGACGTAGTGGTAGCAGTGGTAAAGGTGGCGGCGGCGGCGGTGGCAGCAGCAACGGCGATGGTAGTAGCACTGGCAGCGGTGGTAGCAGTGCTAGTAGCAGTAGTGGTAGCTATGGCATGCAGCGGCAACACCGACAATGGGGGTAGCGGCGGTAGCTGTGGCGGCGGCATCGACAGCAATGGCGATAGTAGAGGCAGCGTCAACAATGGCGATAATAGCAGTGGTATTAGCAGCGACAAAGGTAGTGACAGCAGCGGCAAGAGCGGTAGTGGTAGCATGAGTAGCATCAACAACAACAAATGTAGTATATACGTACGAATAAATTTAGTATATACGTACATATAATACGACAGTATTTTATGTACGTATATACTGAGTATATTTGTACTCAGTATATACGTACACATAATAATATAGTTTTTATGTACATATACTGTAGTAATATATGTGCAAGTGAAATGCTAGTATATATTTACATATATACTACATGATTATATATTGATCAAAGCATATTGTTTTTTTATTTTAATTTGACTGAGTGGTTTAAATTTCTTACAAATATGATACCACATTGTTCCTCATACAAAGATTGTATAAATGATGAGATTTTTAACTAGACAATATGTACCGTGACTTGGATAGCTTTTTCATAGTAGAAAAATGGTTATTGCATGAGTAGATGGAAAGAAAGCAATGTTAATAAATGGATATATTATATTTTATGCACTGTCGGTAGATACATTGATGAATAAGATGTAATAAAATTCTATTTTTTTTTTGTTTCAATTAGGTAAAATATTGAATTAGAATAAGTTATTAAATGATTTTATTTTTTGTTTATTATAAATTATTTATAGTTTGATTCTTTATTCAATTTGATTTTAAAATATTAAATTATTTAAATAAAAAAAATTTAAAATAAATTAAATTCTGAAAATAGTTTTGTATTAAAATCGCTAGGGAAAAATCCCTTGCAAAATTAGCAAGGAAAATCTTTATTTTAGCAACGGATTTTTCAGCTGCTACATTTATTTAGCTAGGGACCATTTCCGTCTCTAAAATTTAGCGACCATCACTTTAGCTTGGGAATCTTTCGTCACTATTTTTGTTTAGCGACGGAAAATCTCTTTTAGTTTGATAATTTAGATAGGAAATTTGTTTTTTTAGCAAGTGATTTTTCTGTCGCTAAATTGTTAGCTAGGAATATTTTTCCTCGCTAAATTTTTGTGACCAGCACTTTAGATAGGGAACTGATCCATCGTTAATCCATTGCTATATCCCATGTAGTGACGGAAAATGCTCATTTAGCTAGGGAATTGTCCCTAACTATATGGGATTTTTCTTGTTGTGATCTATCTATCCATCTATATACTTACCTATCTTAGTATCTATATTTATATATATTTATGGATCTATCTTTCTGTCTATCTATCAATTTGTCTATAAATCTGTCTATCAATATATCTATCAATCTAACTATCAATCACTCTTTCAATTCTATCTATCAACCTAGCTGTGTATATTTCTATCATTTTTTTAATTTAATTGTCTATCTATCTATCTGTCTATCTATCTATTTGTCTATCTATATTTATACTTTTCTAACTATCTATTTATCTGTATATCTATCTATCTTTCTGTCTATCTTTTTGTCTATCTATATGTAAATCTATTTGTCTATCTTTTTATCTATCAATCTATCTATTTATCTATCTATCTATTTGTATATCCATCTGTCTATCAACCTATCGTTCAACCTATCTATCAATATATATATCAATCATTTAATCAATATGTATATCAATCAATCTATCAATCTGTATATCTTTCTATTATCTATCTGTCTATCTGTCTGTCTATCTATCTCTCAATCTATCTATCTCTTTATCTATCTATCTATTAGTATATCTATCTATCTTTTTATCTATCTATCTTTCTATCTATCTATCTATCTATCTATCTATCTATCTGTCTATCTATCTGTCTATCTATCTATCTATTTATCTACATTTATATCTGTATATGTTTTTATCTAACTACATGTCTATCTATATGGCTGTCTATCTGTCTGTCTATTGTATATCTATTCAGTTATCTTTATTTATATCTCTCTGACTATCAATCCTTATATCTATCTATCTATCATTCTGTCTATCTTTTAAATTATCATTTTGTCTATCTATCTATCTTTCTTTCTTTCTATCAATCTATCTCTCATTGAATCAATCTGTCGATATTTGTCTATTTATCTATATATATATATATATAGATAAATAGACATAAATATAGACAGATAGATAGATTCAATAATTTATCCAATTTTATATCTATCTATCTGTTTATCTATCTTTCTATCTATTTATTAATCTAACTAACTATCTAATAATTTATCAAACTATTTATTTATCTATCTAGATATCTAATAATCTATGAATCTATCTATTTATCTATCTATTATAATTTTTGTATATCTAGTTTTCTATCTATCTATCGATCTATCTATATATTTCTTTCAATATTTTTATCTATCTCACTTTCTATCTATGTTTCAATCTACCCATTAATATATCTATTAATCTTTCTATTATTATGTCTATAAATCTTAATATCAATCATTCTATTAATTTTTCTATCAATCTAATTATCTATCTAAATATCTATCAATGTGTCTGTTTATCTCTCTATCTATCTATATATCTATATATCTATCTATCTATATATGTATCTCTCTATCTATATGTCAATATATCTATCTTTCTATATATTTTTATATCTTTATATCTATCAACTATCTATCTATATATCTATCTATTTATCTATTTATCTTTCTATCTATCTATTTATATATCTATGAACTATCTATCTTTCTATCTATCTGTCTATCTATCTATGTATCTATCTATGTATCTATCTAAAAATTTGTTATATATCTGTCTATCTCTCTATCAATCAATCAACCTATCTATCTATCAATCTATCTATCAATCAATCAATCAATATGTCCATAAAATTGTCTATCAATTTATCTACTAAATTTTCTATCAATCTACCTATCAATCGGTCTATCAATCTATCTATTTATTTGTATATCTATCTATCTATCTATCTATTTGTCTATCAATTTAGCTATCTATTTATCTACAGAAATATATATATATATATATATATATATATCTATCTATCTATCTATTTGTCTATCTATATATCTATCTATTTATATATCTATCTTTCAATCTATCTATATTCTATATATCTATCTATCTATCTATTAATCTAATCTATCTATCAATCTATTTGTCTATCTATCTTTCTAAATCTCTAAATATCTATCTTTCTTTCTATCAATCTGTATATCAATCTCTCTCTATCTATCTTTCTATATGACAAAATATTTGTATATCTAGATGTATGTCTATCTATCTGTCTATCTATCTATTTGTATGTCTATATTTCTATCTATCGATCTATCTATCTGTATATCTATCTATCTATCTTTATGCCAATCTATCTGTCTATCAATATATCTATAAATCTATCTATCAATATGTCTATCTATATTGTCTATCTTTCTGTCTATCTATTTGTATATCTATTTATCATCCATCTTTTTATTTATCTATCTTACTATCTTTATATCTATCTATATGTCAATCTATTTGTCTATCTATCCATTTATTTGCATATCTATCTTCCTATCTATTTGACAATCTATCGGTCTATCTATCTAGATATATTTGAATACATTAATAAAATATATTATAATAGGTAAAGCATGATTAGAAAAATGGTAGCTTGTATATGCTCTTTTAATCCTTCCTCATGCCTAGTTACTCTTTAGGTTGTGTTTTATTGGATAGAATTGAAGGGGGATATGATTTGATGATTTTAAAACAAAGTAGGATTAATAATCTCATCTTTGATTTAAAAATCTTATGAATTAGCATGGAATAAACTTAGAGTTTATAGTCATTTATAAGTAACTACCAATTATAATTGATATATTTTCAAATCCAATTTTAAATTTCTTGTGGAATTCAAATAATGGATGTATATGTTCTTCCATTTGGTCTTCAATTTCATGACTTATTCAAATGTTAAAATAGATATATTTTTCTAACTAATAAGATATCACATCTTTATGTGATGACAAAAATCTATCCATACACTACGAACAAAAAGTCTAGAATTCAAGATTTATCATGTACGATCTCTTTAATCTTCTAAGGTAAGATTGTAAAGATAAGATATTGGTAAGATTTGTATTCTTATTTAGCTTTCATATTTTAAATGATTCTATATATTAGGATAAGATAAGATAGATATGTATATCACATTCATGCCCAAGTACAGAAGGCTCTCGCTTTAACAAGATATATAAAAAAAATAAATATCTCACCAATTTTACCCAATAACTTTGAAGAGACTATGTTTGAAGAGACTCGGTAATACAAAAATTTCTCAACTAATCAATCATCTTAAAATATTATTCTTTCATAAATAAATTTAACTTCAAAGTTATTATGAAAACCAATATTAGTATTTATATAATTATACAACACAATTGTAAAAGATAATATATGCAATGAAAATAATAGCTTGCAATTAATAAATAATCATGAAAATGTTTTTTTAGATAATTATGTAGTGATGAAATTTGTCTCAATCTAATTAACTAGGGAAAGTTCATCGCAAAACATATTGCTAAAATTGCAGCTAATCTTTGCGCGAAAATCTACAATAATATTAACTTGGGATATTTTTCAATTAAAAGTTTCCATCTCTAATCTATCACAAATTGATCAAAAATTTGTAATTCAATGTAAAATCTAATATCTCTTGATATTCCCTAGCTAATCCCGTGCATATTAGATAGGAATTATTTTTCTAGCTAAAGTTTTATAGCTAAAAATATATTTTATTATTGTGTTTTTTTATCTATTTGTCTATGTATTTATATATCTCTTTGTATATCTATATGTCTATCTATTTATATATTTATCTATCTATGTATATGTCTAACTATTTATCTCTCTTTCTTTATTTCTAGCTATTTTTCTATCAATTAATCTATCTATATGTCTATATATCTTTCTATCTATTTATGTACATATCTATCGATTTATCTATATATCTAACAAAATTTCTAACTAACTAACTATCTATTTGTCTATCTATCTATCTATTTGTCTATATATCTATTTATACATCTATCAATCTAACTATTTATTTTTCTATCTATCTATCAAGCAATCATTCAATCTATCTATCTATTTGTTTGTCTGTCTATATATATGTTTATAGATCTATTTATATATCTATCTATGTACCTAAATATATATCTATCTATTTGTGTATCTATTTGTGAATCTATTTTTTTATATATATGTCAATCTATATATATATATATGTGTGTGTATGTGTGTGTGTGTGTGTATTTATATATATCGATCTATTTGTTTATCTATTTGACTAACTATCTACATATATATCTATCTATATATCTATCTGACTATCTATCTATCTAACTATCAGTTTATCTATCTATCTATCTATCTATGTGTCTATTTATCTATCAAACTTTTTATCTATCTATCTATATATCTATCAATCTATGTGTCTATCTAATAAATATCTATCTATCTGTCTATTTGCCTATCTATCTGTGAACTTTGTTGTCAATCTATCTATCTGTAATTTGTCAATCTATCTATCTATTTGTCTTTCTATTTGTTTATCTATCTTTCTATCTATTTGTCTAACTAACTAACTATCTATCTATCAATATATCTTTCTATCTAACTATATATCTATCTTTCTATCTATTTATTTATTTTTTTGTCTATCAATATATCTATCGATATATCTATCTATATATTTGTCTATTTTTTTGTATAACTAGCTATCTATATATATATCTATCTTACTATATATCTATCTAACTATCTGTGTATCTATTTGTCTATTGATTTGTCAATCAATCAATCTATCTATCTATCTATCTATTTGACTATCTATTTTGCTTATCTATTTTCCTATCTATTGTCTATATATTTATCTATATATCTATAAATCAATCAATCAATATATCTATCTATCTATCTAACTACCTATCTATCTGTCTATCTATCTACATTTTTATCTATCTATCTATCTACATTTTTATCTATCTATCTATTTATCATTCTATCTATCTATCTTTATATATTTCTATATGTCTATAGTTCTGTCTATCTATCTATCTATTTTCCAATTTATCTATCAATTTGAATTTCTATTTGTCGTCTATCTTTCTGTCTATCTATTTGCCTTTATATCTGTGTAAATGTCTATCTATTTGTTTGTCTATCTATTTGTATATCTATCTTTCTATATTTTATATATCTATCTGGATGTATTTCTGCCTATTTATTTGAATCTCTATCTTCTATCTACCTAACTAAATATCAATCAATCAATCAATATATCTATCTATCTATCTCTTTATCTATCTATCTATTTGTTGATCTGTCTATCTATCG
>JAREIK010000786.1:92832-117832 GCA_029783825.1 Sapria himalayana
CTTCATTATGTCTATCAATAATTCTATATATCTATTTGTCTATGTATCTATCTATTTATAAAACTATCTATTTATTTATCTATATGTCTATCTATCTATCAATATTTCTATCAAAGTGTATATCTATATGTATATTTCTATTCATTAATCTATCATTAATCTATATGTCTATTTCTATTTCTATTTCTATATATTTAATAATCTATCATTAATCAATCTCAATCTAACACTATATCTCAATCTATTTAATTATTTATCTATCTGTCTATCAATCAATCTATCAATCATTTTGTCTATAAATCTATATACCAATCTATCTATCCTTCTCCCTCTTAATCTATCTTTTTATCTTTTTATTTATCTGTATATCTATCAGTCTAACTATATGTTTATCTATCTATTTATTTATCTGACTTCTATCTATCTATGTATCAATTTATTTTTCTATCTACCATTCTATATTTCTATCTATCTATTTGTCAATTTATCTATCTATCTATCTATCTATCTTCTATCTATCTTAATATCACTATATTTGTCTATTTATCAATCTATCTATCTATATTTATGTATGTCTGTCTGTCTATGTATTTCTCTATCTATCAGTTTATTAATCTACTTATCTATTTGTTTATCTATATATCTCTATGTTTGTCTATCTATTTATCTATCAATCAATCGTTCAATCTATCTAACTATCTATCTGTTCATTTGTCTGTCTATGTATCTATCTATCCGTCTATTTGTTTGTTTGCATGTCTCTCTTTCTATCTATCTATCTACATGTATATCTATTTGATTAAATATTTATCTATCTGTCTGTCTATCTATCTATCTATATGTATATCTATCTATTTATCTATCAATCTATCTATCTATCTATATTTCTATCTATCATAATATCTCTCTATCTATCTCTTTGTCTATATATCTGTCTATCAATCCATCAATCTGTCTATCTATCTATCTATCTATTAGTCTGTTTATCTATATATCGATTTGTTTGTCTATCTATCTACATATCTATCTATCTATTTGTTTGTCTATCTATCTATATATCTATCTATCTATTTGTCTGCTTGTCTCTCTAATCATCTGCCTCCTGAATGTCTATCTGTCTGTCTGTGTGTCAGTATGAATGTCTTCAAACTATTTATTTATCTATATGTATATAAATTTGTGTATCTATCTGTATGCCTATCTATCTATCTATCTAAATATATGCCTATCTATCTATATATCTGGCTATCTATCTAATTATATAACTATCTATATATCTTTCTATCTAACTATCTATATATCTTTCTATCTAACTATCTATATATCTTTCTAACCAAATTTTTATCTATATCTTTGTCTATATATCTATTTATATATCTAGCTTTTTGTCTATCTATCTATCTATCAATTTCTCTAATAATCTATCGATCTATATGTCTATCTATATGCATAGCTATCATTCTATCTATAAATCAATAAATCTTTCTATCTATATATCAACTCTTTATCTATATGTTTGTCTATTTATTTATTTATCTAGCTATCTATATATCTATTTCTCTAATAATCTATCGATCTATCTGTCTATCTATATGTCGATATATCATTCTTTCGATCAATCTATCTATCTTTCTATTTGTCTATCTATATGTCTTATTAATCTATATAATAATTTGCCTATCTATTAGTCTATTTATCAGTCTATTAATCTATCAATTATTCTGTCTATCAAACTATCTATCTATCTATATAATTATCTATTTGTTTATCTAAATGTCTTCCTATCTGTGTATCTATTTGTCTATTAGTTTGTCTATCTTTTTATCTACCTACCTGCCTACATGCCTAATTGCTACCTGCCTGATGTCTAAAAATCTCTCCATCTGTCTATCTATCTGTGTATCTTTCTATCTATCAATCTGTTTGTCTATCTAGTTGTATATCTATATGTCTATCTTTCAATCTCTCTATCAACCTATATTTCAATCTATATATCAATCTGTCTATCAATCTCTCTATCTATCTATCTATATATATTTTTCTATATGTCTATCTATCTATCTATTTATATCTATCTGACTATATATATATATATATATATATATATATATATCTATGCATCTATGTATCTATTTATCATTCTATCTATCTTTCTATCTATCAATGTGTGTATCAATCTGTCTATCTATCAGTATATCATTTTGTGTATTAATCTATCTATCAAACTATTTATATGTCTATTCTTCTATTTGTCTATCTATTTGCCTATATATTTGTTTGTCTATCTATCTATCTATCTATTTGTCTACCTACCTGATTGACTTTCTACCTCCCTGACTCTCTATCTATCTTTTTATGTGTGTATCTATTTATCTGTCTGTCTATATATTTGTTTGTTTGATTGTCTATCTATCTATCTATCTATCTATCTATCTAACTATCTATTTGTCTGTCTGTATGTTTTTCTATTTTAATATCTATCTTTCTTTCTATCTTTCTATATGCCTATATGTCTATCAATCTATATATCTATTTATCTATCTTTCTCATTTTCTTTCAATCTATATGTCTATTTATCTGTCTATTTATTTGTCTATCTATCTAATAATCTATCTATTTTTCTATCTTCTCATATATTTCTATATCTTTATGGCTATCAATTTGTCAATATATTTGTCTATCAATCTCTATCTATCTATGTATCTATCTTTTTATCTGTCTTTCTATTTGTTTTTGTGTTTGTCTTAATGTATATCTATCTATTTATTTGTCTATTTTTCTATCTATTTGTGTCTATTGATCAGTGTGTCTTTCTATATGTGTGCCTATCTGACTGTCTATCTATCTGTCTATCTTTCTGTCTATATATCTATCCATCTTTTTTCTATTATTTGTCTATCTATTTTTCAATCTTGTTTCTATCTATCCCTATATCTATCTATTTATATATCTATCTATATATCTGTATATCTATCTATCAGTTTATCGATCTATCTAGCTGTCTATCTATCTATCTTTTTATTTTTTTATCTATTTATCTATCTATCTATCTATATATCGATCTGTTTATCTATCTATATATTTATCTATCTATATATTTATTATCTATGTATCTGTCTATCTATTTGTCTATATGTCTATTGATCGATCTATCTATCTATATTTCTATATATTTATCTATTTATCTATCTATCTATCTATATATTTATCTATCTATGTTTCTATCTATCAATGAATGAATGTATGTATATATGTATCTGTCTGTCTATTTATCTATCTGTCTATCTATCATTCTGTCTATCTATCTATCTTTCTTTCTTTCTTTCAATCTATATGTATACCTATATGTCTTTTCATCTATCTATATATCTATTTATTTATCTACCTATCTATTAATCTATCTATATGTTATCTTTCTATCTATCTATCTATCTATTTGTTTATCTATCTATTTATCTATCTATTATCTATCTATTTATCTATCTATCTATGTATCTATCTATCAACCAATCTATCTATCTATCTATCTGTTTATCTATCTATCTGTCTCTATCTATTTATATTTTGTCTATCGATCTACCTATATATCTATATGTCTATTTGACTATAATAAAATGTCTATTTAGCTATGGAAATTTAGCAAGAGAAATAATCCCTAGCTAATTAGCGAGGGATTAGCTAGAGAATAGCAAGAGATGTTTGATTTTACATTAAATTACAAATTTTCGATGAATTTGTGATGGATTAGAGCTGGAAATTTTAGATTTAAAAATGTCCCTAATTAATATTATCCTAAATTTTAACGCAATGATTGGTGGGCATTTTACCAATGACTTAAGAGTAGGATTTCCCCTAGTTAATAAGTTGGATACAAAACCCTCGTTAAATAATATTCTGAAATTTTTTTTATGATTTTATATTTAATTGCCATTGATTATTCCTATAATGATATTTTTCACAAAATATATGAGTTTATCTATGAATATTTCTCTAGCTATTTGGGCTGGAGATAATTTTCATTGATAATCTTTAATGATTTAAATTTTTTATATATTATTTGTTTTAATATTTTGTGTAATTTTTTATATTAAATATATGCCATGGTCTATGAATGAGCAAACCTTGAGGGGCACATTCTTCCAATATAATTATAAAAATAAGATATTATAAATAAATAATTTCAAAATTATTTAAAAACAAAAAAAAATTATATTAATAAAGACTAAAATAACTATTTTGTATGATTATACAATTTTTAAAAAATCATACAAAATATTTTTCCAAAAAATTTAATTATGTCATTTTAAATATTTGTATTAAATAAACCTTAAATAATTAATTATATAATTAATCATTTTAAGATATTTTAATTAATAAATGAACATACATAAAAATTAATACTAATAAAAAGCTAAAATATTTAATTGTATGAATAAATAAAAAAATTATAAAAATACCCGAATTAATGAATAAACAAGTAAATATTTATATTAATTAAATTAAAAATAAAATTTTATGATTATATGAAGCTTTTAAAAAAAATATTTATAAAAAGATTTAAAATTTTTAAAATATTAAAAAAATTTTAATTTTTAATAAAATTTAAAAGAAAATAAACTTATATTTAAAGATAAATACATAGATGTTTTAATTACATTAAAATAATTTTGATGATTTACAAAGTAAATATGTTAGTGTAGTTATTAAAAGAATACTTCATGTTTTTGTTAGCATTTCAAAAGAGTTATTTAAAATATTTTAAATAAAATTTTCTTGTCCTAAAAACACTTAAAATTATTTTTAGCCCTATAAATACTTTTGAAAATTACTACCAAACTGACCCTAAGTTGATTTGAATTCAAATTTTATTTCACTACAAGAAAATATCGATTTAGCTAGGAAAAATTAGCTATGGATCAATCCCTAGCTAATTTGCATGGAATTAACTAGTGAACGACAAGGAATTGATGATTTTTTTATGAAAAAAAAAGCAACGGATTAATGACGAATTAGTGTTGAAAAAATTTTCGTAAATTCTGCTAAAGAAAAGTGGAGATTTTAGCGACGGATTTAGCGATGGATTAGCGACGAAAAATTTTTGGAACTTCCGTTCATGAACAATATGGATTTTAGCGACGAATTTAGGGACGGATTAACAACAAAAAAAAATTTCGTAACTTTCATTCAAGAAAAGCAGGGATTTTAGCGACAGATTTAGCGACTGTTTAGCAACAGATTTTTTCTAGCTAATTTTTAGCGATGGATTTAGCAACGGATTTCCCTTGCTAATAAAATCATTTATTTAGCGATGGATTTAGTGATAGATTTTTCCTTGCTAATAAAATCCTTGATTTAGCGACGGATTTTCCCCTACTAATAAAATCCATGATTTAGCGATAGATTTAGCAACGGATTTTCCTCCGCTAATAAAATCCATGATTTAGCGACATATTTAGTGACTGACTTTCCCTTGCTAATAAAATCCATGATTTAGTGATGAATTTAGCGACGGATTTAGTGATGAATTTTCTCTTAATAATAAAATCAGTAATTTAGCTACGGATTTAGCAACGGATTTTACTAGCTAATAAAATCCATATTTTATCTATGGATTTAGCGACGGATTTTCTCTAGCTAATAAAATCCGTATTTTAGCTACGAATTTAGTGAGCGAATATCCCTAGCTAATAAAATCCGTATTTTAGCTACGAATTTAGTGAGTGAATATCCCTAGCTAATAAAATCTATAAATTAGTGACGAATTTTGCGACGGAATTTTCGTAGAAAATAAAATCCTTAATTTTGCGACGGATTTAGAGACGGAATTTTCCTAGCTTATAAAATTTGTAATTTAGCGACGGATTTAGCGATGGATTTTCTCGAGCTAATAAAATCCATAATATAGCGATGAATTTTCCCTAGCTTATAAAATCCATAATTTAGCTATGGATTTAGCTATAATATTTCCCTATCCAAATTTTAATTATATAATTATTTTTATTTATTATTTATTTTAATATTATATTTAATTTTATTTATTAAATTTATGTTATTGGTCTATAGATGATCAATCCTTGAAACACACATTCTTCTCATAAAATCAAAAAATAATAATATTATAAATAATTAATTTAAAATATAAAAAAATACAAAAAAATTATATTAATAAGGACTAAAAAAACTATTTTATGATGTATTAATTTTTTAAAAAATTATACAAAAAAATTTCTAAAATTTTTAGTTAAGAAACTAAAAAATTTAAATTCAAGAAACATTAAATAAGTAATTCAATAAGTATTATAATTTTTTCGATAAATTAAAAATTAAATTAACATACATTAAAATTTCTACAAATTTAAATGTAAATTAATTCATTGAATGATAGAATAGAAAATATTTTCAAAAATATCTAAATTGATAAATAAACTAGTAAATATTAATATATTATATGTATTAAAAATATTTTATGATTATAAAAAATTTTTAAAAAAATAAATAATACAAATCTTAAAAATCTTGAAATATAATAAAAATATAATTTGTTTCAATAAAGTTAAAAAATTAAAATAATAAATATAAATAAATATATAGATGTTTAATCCTACTAAAATTTATTAAAATTAAATAATTGAGTAATATTTTTACAATTAGCTTTTAACATAAAGTTTTTAATAAAATAATAAATATTATTTTTTTTAATTATCTTCTCACTTTAATTAATTTTTTGAATTTTAACAATTATTAATTATATCAAATAATATGAAATTTTGAGCGTTTAAAATTATTTCATATAATCTTGGTAAAATTTAATATGAATTTTTATTAATTTATAACCATAAAATATAAATTTTTATAGATTTTTTAACATTAATTGTATTTTATAACTATTAGGCGAGTGGCTAGAAGACAAATCATCTTTTCATTTATATATTATTATATGAAGTTTGTTAATTTCATACCTAGTTGATATTTTTTAAGGCAAAACATATTTTTTTATTGTTTATATATTTATTGTTTAATTAATATTATAATAAAAAATTGTACGGTATTTATTTTTTATTTGTACCTTGATACATGCACATTAATTTCTTTAAAAATATTTTGATAGTAAATAAAATTAATGAGTATTTTTTTATTATATATATATATTATTTATTTAATGTTTTAATAATTAAAAATATAAATATTATCCTAAAATATACATTCTCTCTCTCGACTTGATGCATCTCTAATAGTAACAGAGCCGAATTCCTCCTCATTCCGTCATTATCTCTTGACAGTCGATTCAACTAAAATTAATTTGAGGTTTAAGTTTTAATTTATTATTGATTTGAAGTATGTTTATCGATTATCTTGGATTGCTTAATCGAAGAGTAAACATTTTTATTCTATTTTTTTTTTTGTTTTCGAGTTTCTTCTTTAATCACCATACGGTATGCTTGGATTTCGTATATAAACTTATTCGTATAAATGCTTCATGCACCTGTGATATAATATGTTGTCACTATGTAATTCTGATGGTGATCGTTTACAAAAACAATATATAAATAATATATATACTTAGGTTTGCCGACTTGATATCTAAAAAAATAGTATACATCAATATGAATGTGTATTTTATACATAACTAGTATACATACTTAGGAATGCCGACTTAATATTTACAACAACAGTATACATCAATATGCATGTATTTTTTAGATAACTAGTAAACATACTTAGGTATGCCGACTTGATATCTATAAAAAATATTCAAAAATAAGTAATGATTGAATTCAAAAATAAAATAAAATAAATAAAATAAAAGTTTAGCATGTCAAATTAAATTAAACTGATTATACTCAATTGAACTAGTTTGAACTATTCTACCAACTTTTAGAAAACTCAATAACATTTACACATGTGATTGAAAATAATTGAGTAAAAGTTTCTCAATTCACTTTGAAATGTTCTCATGATATGTGTTGTTGTGTGCTAGGAACCCCTAATCAATTTTATTTATAGGCAAGATTCCAAGTTTTTAAATTTTTGATGCAACATTTAGTAAGCCAACACAGCTTTCACATGTCAAGTCAATCCTTGGCAGGTATACACATCATCATATAACAAGCACACTTTCAAGCACTTAGCATTAATGCATGAGAACACATAGTAAGCACATAATCAATGTTTATCACTCATATAAGCCAAGACATGGAAATCATACATACTAACACATGATATTCATGAAAGTAAGCATGTGATAAGCTTGTAAGTCAACATATGATATAAAAATAATTTTTCTTATTGATTTTTTCATAGACTTTATTATAATTTTCCTACATGATTAATTTATATTCTTATGGTTGCACTTATCTTTAACAAAGATTATCATGGTGTGTGTGTGTGTGTGTGTGTGTGTGACGATTTATATTTATCATGTATCTAACATTTTGTAAATAAAATTTATATAAAAATTATCTCAAACATAATAACTTCATATTTATGTTTCTTGAAATAAATCACTTATATTTCTAATAATTTCAATATTCCTTCAATAGATGTCTCGTATTGTGTGATTCCTTGTGATCTCTCTTGTGTTAGTGATAAGTGGACTTGTTGAATCAAGTTTAGTAATATTAAAATAATGATTTCATACTAATATAATAAGATCAACATATAGCAATGTGTCATGGACACTCAATCTAAGATAGTATAAAATATATGAACCAAACTTTTTTGTACATAATTACTATCAAGAATAATATTTTTAAAAACAAATAGCATGATAATAGAAATCCAAACCAACAACATGGTAGACTAATCGGCATAAGATGATGAATACTCTAACACTAAAAATATGAGTCCAATCCTCGTAGATGTTGGATAAGTTTTCCATGGTGCTATCATTTATCATGTTGTTCAGATGTTGGACGTGAGTTTTACCTATTCTAATCATGAAGCCTCATAGCTTATATACCAGCCAGATAATAATTTTGGGTTGAGTTTGGAAGAAGGGTAGGTAGATAAAAAAAGTATAATATTTTAAATCTATAAAATATTTGATTTCAATAGAGGATATAAAACTATTAAAAATATTTATAAATTTTTAATGTTTATAATCCCCACAATGTCATGCAACACAATATATTTTTTCTACCAAAAAATGTTTTAACTTCAATTTATGATTTTATCTATAACAATGTAGTTTATTATGACTCTAACAATTCAACTTCTACCAAATTTATATTAAATATAATTTATACCATTAACAACTATGGGTTATTAAAAGTTTGGGTATCTCTGTGATGTTGATGAATTTCATGTCATACAAGAGTATTCTCCTTACGACAACATTCGTTAGGATACACTTTATCCTGCCATGTTAATAACATCATCTTTCAACACACGATAATTTTTCTATGCTGCAATATGTTTATTTTAACCAATTTAAAAAACTAATAAATATTAGTAGTAATTATTAGTTGAACATTGTAGTTATTAGTTGAGTATCATAACTATTAGTTGTAACCTACAAGCTTGAATCTATGTTTCGTGTTTCAAAAATTTGTGGCAGATGTATCTTGTAATAAATTGTAATAAAGAATATAATAAAATATGAGAAGTATTATGGAAATATATGTATCATTAATGAAACATTATTTTATAGTACTAGTGAATATATACAAGTACTGTTTAATGTAATTACTCTTTTATAGTTTAATATGATATAAACATTTTTACTAATTATTTTTTAGTCAAGAATTATTAAATATTATTTCATATCTTAATAAAATAAATATAAATTAATATAATTTCAAGAACATCAATACAATATAAAAAAAATAGTAACATATCATAAAAGTACCGCAAAATGAATTATAAAGAACATTAATAAGTTGTAAATAAAAATAAATAATTCAAAACTATTGAGAATTATATTGTAATATTATATTTTATTATCTTGAGATACTAGGATGAGATGATTCATATAGATTAAGAGTTTTTATAGTTTCTTTTTTTATTTATAAGTGAATTTTTATTTTATTTAATAAATGATAATGGCATTTTATATTTTTTATTAATAATATTGTATTATTGTGAGATTTTATTTATTTTATTCAGTTGTTTTATTTTTTATGGAAATACTCGATATGTAAAGTTTCATCAATCATTTTTATTCATTATCTAAAGGAATGAGTTTTAGTTATATATTATTATTATTGAGTAGTATTTTCTTTATATCATTTTTTTTCATTTTCATGCATATATCTTCATATTTTTCCTCCATATATATATATATATATATGGACATGCAAATATATGGAAGAAATTTAGGATGCTTTAGCAGAACATCTCTTTGCTATAGAAGTAGTAGTAAATACCCATTCAAAGTAACTTCCTACTCATGTGGAAAATTGTAGAAATATAGTATTTCTTCTCTCTCTCTCTCTCTAAACATCATTGCTGGCCATATTTTAGATATTTATTGAAGTTGTATGACTATATATAAATATATGTATAACTATATAACACTCTACATAATTAAATATAGATATATATGTAAGTATGTATATATATATATATATATATATATATATGTAAATCTATATATTTATTTATAACTTTATATATTTATGTTTAACTATTTGTATGAATATATCTATATATAACTATTTGTTTAATTATATAAAAATATTTATAGTTATATATACTATATGTATAATAACATATAACTATAAATAATTGTATCTTATTATATGTATTACTATAAAAGCTTTATACATAATTATATTTAAATATATAATTTACAACTTATATTTAATATATATTTGTATATATTAGTATTCAAAAATTATTTTACTATAAATATATATACCTAGATGTATAGATATAAGTTTAACTATTCGTGTAACTATATGTATAACCACATGTAACTATATTTATAATTACATGTATAACAACGTACAACATTATGTTTAATTATATGTGTATAACTATATATAAATATTTTTAAAACTAAATAAAACTTTATATAATTAAATATAACTATATTTTAAACAATTTATACATATATGTATACATATATGTAAATCTATATACTTGTTTATAACTTTGTATATATTTATATAAAACTAAATATAACTATTCATATGAATATATATATATATAACTAAAAGTTTAATGATATATAATTTTTTATAACAATATATATTATATGTATAATAACATATAACTCTACATAATTTTATATTATTAATGTATAACCTATATTTAAATATATAATTAACAACATATATTTAATATACATTTTTATATATTAGTATAAAAATGTATTTTAGTATATCCATACCTATACATAACTATATGTATAAATATATGAAATTATATAAACAAATATATATACATACATGTATAAATATAAGTTTAACTATACGTGTAACTATATGTATAATCACATTTAACTATATTTATAATTACATGTATAATAACATACAACATCATATTTAATTATATGTGTATAACTATATATAATTATTTGTAAAACTAAATAAAACTTTTTATAATTAAATATAAATATATTTTTAACTATTTATACATATATGGATACATATTTGTAAATCTATATATTTGTATATAACATTGTATATATTTATGTATAACTAAATTTAACTACTCGTATGAATATATATATATATATATATATATATATATATAACTAAATGTTTAATGATATATAATTTTTTATAACTATATATATTATATGTTTACTAACATATAACTATAAATAATTCTATCTTACTAAAATTATAACTATAAAAACTTTATATATACCTATATTTAAATCAATTAATTAACAACATTTATTTAATTAACATTTTTATATATTAGTATAAAAATGTATTTTAGTATATCCATACCTATACATAACTATATGTATAAATAATTGAAATTATATGAACAAATATATATACATACATGAATAAATAAAAGTTTAACTATACGTGTAACTATATCTATAACTACATGTAACAATATTTATAATTATATGTATAAAAACATACAATACAATGTTTAACTATATGTGTATAACTATATATAAATATTCTTATAACTATAAATAACTCTATATAAATAAATATAACTTAATTTTTAATTATGAATACATTTATTTATACATATTTGTAAATCTATATAATTGTTTATAACTTTTATACATTTATTTATATTTACTTATAACTACTTGTATGCATATATCTATATATATTTATATGTTTACCTATATGTAACTATTTATAACTACATTTACTATATGTATTCTAACATATAATTATATATGGGATAATATTAATTTGTTGAACTAATATGAAATTAAATGGCATAAGATATAATATCAACAATATGTACGCACGTAGAATGAGAGTGACTATTGATCAAGCTCATATATGGTATAGTACAAATAAGGGTCGTACTCTTACCTAATCCCTGCCCTTGGGCCTCAGGCTCAATTATGAACTTATGTATGACAAAAGATGTAATATTTGATTGGTTTATACAGAAGAAATTTTATTTTCTTTTATATAATTTTTCATTCTAACACTGCACTTTTTATGTCTCTCTCTCTCTCTCTCCCTCTATAATTCTTCCTATCACTCTATTCCTCTTTTTCTTTGTGTGTCACACACTCCCTCATGTTATTTTCTTTCTTGCTATCCATTCTTGCTTGTTCTCTCTCTCTCTCTCTCTCTCTCTCTATCTCTCTCTCCCCCCCTCTCTCCCTCTCTCCCTCTTTTTCTCTCTCCCTCTCTATCCCTCTCTCTCTCTTCCTCTCTCTCTCTTTCTCTCTCTCCCTCTCTCTTCCTTTCACCAGTTCTCTCTCCCTCTCTCTCACTCCTTCTCTCTCTCCTTCTCTCTCTCTCTCTCCCCCTTTCTCCCCATTTCTCTGCCCCTCTTTCTCTCCCTACCTTATCTCTCTCTCTCTCTCCCTCTCCTCCTTCAAACATTAAATGTCTTTTTTTTGCTTTATTTTCTTGTGCTTTATCGTACTTTGCACCCTTTATCTAGTATAACTGTGATATCTTTTAATCTTTATCGAGCTTAAAATTACTTTATTTATTAATGTAGATTCTACAAATGCATTGCCTCAAATTTTACAATTTTAAAATTTTAAATCTTCAACTGTAAGTAATTTTAGTTAATTATTTGTATATTTATAATAATGATTGGACATTATTTTTTGTAAATAAAATAGTGCAATATGAGCTCAGATCATCAATTGATGTTACAGAAGGGTTATTAATGGATTTTGAATAAAGATTTTTTGATTAGGCTTGAAACTTTCATCAATTTTGCATGTAGTCAATCAAGATTGATGGATGGAGAAAAAAGTAAGTGTCCATATAATCATCACAAGTGCCAGAATAATCCTTTTCGTGGTGCAAACACTTAAAGTTGCAGATAAAGAGTTGTGGCCTGGTTGTAAAACACATTCATAATTGTTACTTGTGGCTCTACTAATGAGCATTAAGTCAGAAAATCATATGTTTGAGAAATTATTTGATCAGGTGACAGAACTGATGAAAGAGATTATTCCGGATAATAATTTGATCACTAACAACTTTTACATCACTAAGAAGGTACTACGATGAATTGGTCTACTAGTGGAAAAAATTGATTATTTTTTAAATGGATGCATGTTATATTTGGGCGGTGATAGTGATTTTATTAGCTGTAAGTTTTGTGACCATTCTCGGTTTAGGAAGGGAACTCTTGTTGTAGATACGTGACAAAAATTGAAGGTTTTCTTTAAGAAGATGTTTTATTTTCCATTAATTCCTCGATTATAGAGAGTATATGAATCAAATACTATAGCAAATGATATGAGGTGGAATTCCGAGCATGAGGTTGAAGAAGGCTTAATGCGTCATCTATCAGATTCACCTACTTGGAAGCATTTTAAATATATACATCAAGATTTTGCAGCATAAAGTCAAAATATGAGATTAGGTCTTTGCACTGATGGATTTCAGCCATTTGGGCAATCTGGACAATAGTATTCAACATGGCCATTGATAGTGACACCTTATAACTTGCCTCCATGGTTGTGTTTGAAGGAGTAATATATGATTTTGTCAATATTGGTTCTAGGGCTAAAAAATTCCTAAGAATCATCCATTTCGAAGAAATAGAATTGCATTTTGAAAAAATAAATTTGTGATAACAGTTGCACCAGCAATTCGTTCAAGAGATGATATTATTACAAAGATTCATATTTTGGGTTTGAAGAAGGTGATTAAAAAGGATGATACTAGAAGTAATAGACCAATAGGAAAATTATTTGGCTGGAGGAAACATAGTATATTTTGGGACTTGCCCTATTGGAAGTCTAATTTAATTCGTCATAACATGGATGTAATGCATATTGAAAATTTTTTTTTGACAATGTTTTCAACACCATCCTTAATGAAGATAGAAAAACAAAAGTCACTTTAAAATCAAGACCAGAGCTGAATGATTACTGTTAGCATCCTGAATTGAAACTGAATGAGGAAACAAAAAAATTCCCTAAAGCTAGCTACATACTTGATAAGAAAGCAAGATAGATATTGTGTGAATGTATTAAAAATTTGAAATTCCCTGATGGATATGTGTAAAATATGGGTAGATGTGTGGATATGAAGAATCTTTAAGTTATATATAATGAAAAGTCATGACTATCATATATTTATGCAGAGATTAATATCAATTGCATTCCATGAATTACTTCCACTAAGTGTTAGGAATGTCCTTACAAAACATAGTTTGTTTTTAAAATAGCTAACCATAACTACTATCAAAATAGATGACATGGTGTAGCAAATAATTATGATATTTTTTGTAGGTTTCAATTTTTTTTATTCTGGTTTTGTTCTTTGCTTTTCTGATTCAAAGTATTCAGACATTACCACGGTCTTTCCAATGCATGGGTCTCATATTTATAGATTTCAACTTTATCAAAAAGAGGGCTAGCTTATCTTATCTTTATTATAATAAAAACATTTTATTTTTGCAATCTCTTTATCTCTAAACATAATTGCTAGACATCTATTGGATTTTTGTTGAAGCTGTAAGACAATAAAATTTAATTTATGTTTTTTAATATCTATAATATTTGTTTTTATATATATGTGAATATGTTTTTGTGTCTTTGAATTTTTTGGGTAGATTTTTAGCCTATTATAGGTAAGTAAAAACCAATTTTTACCAGCAGTAGCAGTGACAGTAGCGAAGGTGACGGTAGCGGTGGTAGAGGGGGTAGTGGAGGTAGTAGTGAAGACATCACTGGTAGCATTAGCAGCACCAGCAGCAGGTGAAGAGGCGACATCATTGGCCATAGAAGCAGCTACGGCAGCAATTGAAGAGACAACATCATTGGCCATATACGCAGCTATGGCAACTATAGTAGCTATGGCATCAGCGGCTGCCACGACGGCGGCAGGTGCGGCAGCGGCAGCATCGACAACTATGGTAGCAGCATTGATAGCACCGACTGCAGCAGTGTTAGCAGTGGCAACGACATCGGCAGTGGCATCGGCAACCGTAATGGTAGTGGTAGTGATGGCGGTAGGAGCGGTAGTGATAGCGGGAGTAGCTGCAACGACAACAAATGCGGTATATACGTACATACATAGTCAGCATATACGTACATATAATACTATTGTATTTTTATGTACATATATAGTGAGTATATATATATATGTATGCATAATACTACAGTTTATATGTACATATACTACAATAATATATGTACGAGTGAAATGCTAGTATATATGTATATATTTACTGCAACAATATATATTTATCAAAACATAGTTATTTATTTTGATTTGATTTGGTGGTTTAAATTCCATACAGATATGGTACCGCATTGTTTCTCATACAAAGCTTGTATAAGTAAAGACATATTTCAACAAACATGATACACCATGATTTGGGCAGCATTTTTGCCGCGGAAAGTTGGTGATCAGAGGAGCAGAGGGAGAGAGAGCAATGTCAATGCATTGATAGATTATACTTTATGCAAAGTTGGTGGATACATTGATTAATAAGATGTAATATATTTTTTGTTATTTTTTTGTTTTAGTTATTTAAAATATTATATTAGAATAAGTTAATAAAGGAATTTTTTTATTTAATTTAAAAGTTTCATTTATAGTTTTTGTTTTTATAAAATTTAATTTAAATATATTAAATTATTTAATTAAATTTTTGTTTAAATTGTATGACAATCAACTTTAATTTGTGTTTTTTCATGTCTATATTAACTGTATGTATATATATATGTGTGTGTGTGTGTGTGTGTGTGTGTGTGTATGAATATGTTTGCATTTCTCCAAATTTTTTGGGTTGAGTTTTAGCCTATTATAGGTATGTAAAAGTCCATTATCAGCTGTGGTAGCTGTGGAAGCGGTGGTGGCAGTGGCAATGATGGCAGTGGCGGCAGTGGCACTAGAAGCGGTAGTGGCGGCAGTGGCAGTGGTAGCGGCGGCGTCAGCATCGGCGGCAACGGGAGCAGCAGAGGCAAGAGAGGCAATAGAGGCAGCGTCAACATCACTGGCAGCATCGGCATCGGTAGCAGTAGAGACTACAACTACAACAATGGTAGTGGTGGCAGCGGAGGTAGCATCGATAGCAGCCACAGCGGTGCCAGCACCGATAGCATCCATAGCGGTGCCAGCACAGACAACAGCCACAGCACCAGCAGTAGCTGCAGTGGCAAGGGCGGCGACGACAGTGGGAGTAGTTGGAATAGCAACAAATGCGATATATACGTACATATATAGTCATTATATACGTACATATAATTCTACATTATTTTATGTACATATATACTGAGTATATATGTACTCGGTATATATGTACGCATAATACTATAATTTATAAGTACAAATACTACAGTAATATATGTACGAGTGAAATGCTGGTATATATGTATATTTTTGCTGCAGTAATATATATTTATCAAAACAGAGTTTTATTTTAATTAAATTTGATTTTATTTGGTTGTTTAAATTTCTTACAGATGTGGTACCGCATTGTTTTCCTTAGGAAGCTAGTATAAGCGAAGGAATATTTCTACAAACATGAAGCACTATGACTCGGACAGCATTTTCGCCGTGAAAAGTTGGTGATCGGAGGAGCAGAGGGAGATAAAGCAATGTCAATGCATTGATAAATTATACTTTATGCACAGTCGATAGATACATTGATAACTAAGATGTAATATAATTTTTTTAGTTATTAAAAATATTGAATTAGAATAAGTTATTAAATGAATTTTTTTAATTTAAAATTTTCATTATAGTTTCTATTTATTAAATTTCATATAAAAATATTAAATTATTTAATTAAATTTTAGTTTAAGATGTATGACAATCAATTTTAATTTGTGTTTGTTCATTTCTATAATAACTATTTTTATATATCTGTGAAAATGTTTGTGTGTCTCCGAATTTTTTGGGTAGAGTTTTAGCCCTTTATAGGTATGTAAAAACTTATTATCAGCATCAATATCAGTGATAGCAGGCAGCGACTATGGGGACGGCAGCGACGGGAGTGGTGGCGTTGGCAGTAGTGAGGGCTATAGCGGCAGTAATGGTGGTGGCGACGGTGGGAGCGGTTGTAGCAGTGGCATCGATGGTAGCGGCAGTGGCTGCACCGGAAGTGGTGGCAGCACCGGCGAGAGTTGCGGTATCGGAGGCAGCGGCTATGGCTGCACCGAAAGCAGCGGTGGCAGTGGCGATAGCAGTGGCAACACCGAAAGTAGTGGTAGCACCGGAAGTAGTGGTAGAAGTGGCAGTGCGGAAGCAGCAATAGCACCAGTGATGCCATCAACAACTGTGGCATGCAGCGGCAACACCGACAGCTAGGGCAGCAGCGGTAGCTGCGACAGTCGCGATGGTAGTGGCAGTAGTGGCAGTGGCGGAATTGGCAGTGGTGGTAGAGGCAGCGGTAGCGGCAGCATTGGTGGCAGCATAAGTAGTAGAGGCAGCTGTGGCCACGGCTACAGTAGTAGTGGTATTGGCAGTGACAGCGGCAAAGACTACAACAGTAGGAGAGGCAGTAATAGTGGCAATGGCAGCAACAGCAAGAGCAGCAGCGGGAGCAGTAGCAAAAGCACCAAATGAGATATATACGTATGAATAAATTTAGTATATACGTACACATAATACTGTAGTATTTTATGTACTTATATACCAAGTATATTTGTACTCAATTTATATGTACATATACTGTAGTAATATATGTATGAGTGAAATGCTAGTATATATTTACATATATACTATAAGATTATATATGTATCAAAACATGACTTTTTTTTAATTTGACTGATTGGTTTAAATTTCTTACATATATGATACCGCATTATTCTTCATACAAAGCTTTTATAAGTGATGAAATTTTTCACCAGACATTATGTGCAGTGACTCGGACAGCTTTGTCACAGTATAAAAATGATGATCGGAGGAGTAGAGGAAGAAAATGCAACATTAATGAATGGATATATTATATTTTATGTACTATCGGTAGATACATTGATGAATAAGATGAAATAAATGTTTGTTATTTTTTTGTTTCAATTATGTAAAATATTAAATTTGAATAAGATATTAAATGATTTTATTCTTTGTTTATTATAAATTATTTATAGTTTCAATTTTTATTCAATTTGATATAAAAATATTAAATTATTTAATTAAAACATTTTAAAATAAATTAAATCCTGAAATAATTTTTGAAATTAAAATAGCTAGGGAATTTTCCCTAGCTAATTTAGAAAGGGAAATATTAAAATTAGCCACATATTTTCTATTCTTAAATTTATTTAGCTAGGGACTATATCCGTCACAAAAATTTATAGACCAGCACTTTAACTAGGAAATCATCCGTCGTTATTTTCGTTTAGCGACATAATATATCATTTATCTTGCTAATTTAGCTAGGAATTTTGTCTTTTTAGCAAGCAATTTTTCTGTCGCTAACTTTTTAGCTAGGGATACTTTTCGTCACTAAAATTTAGTAAGAAGCACTTTAGATAGGGAACCGATCCATCGGTAATCCATAGTTATATCCCATTTAGCAAAGGAAAATGCTCATTTAGCTAGGGAATTATCTCTAGCTATATGGGATTTTTCTTGTAGTGTTTTCTGTCCATACTATAATTTATATGAATTAAATAATTGAATAAGATCATTACTATTAACTTATAATATTCCATTTTAATAAAATAATAAATATTACTTTTTTTATTGAACTTTTCACATTAAGTACATTTTGGAATTTTATAAATTATAATTTTATATCAAATAATATGAAATATTATGCCATAATAATAATTTCATATTATATTCATAAAAAATAAATTGAATTCTTAAAATTTTATAACCATTATATATATATATGTGTGTGTGTGTGTGAAATATTTTATTATAATTTTATATTATTATTTTTTATTTATAAAATAATATCATTTATAGTTAAATAAAAATCTATTTATTTTTTTTATTTAAATTATTTATTTTTAATAATTTTTGTTTTCTTTTATATTTTTGTTTCTTTTTTTTTCTATATATTTACATTCATTTTTTTATTTATAGTTTCTGTGAAATATAAAAATGCTAAGACATACAAGCACATAAACTATTTTATCTATCTTTGTGAAGAGGAAGCAAGTAAAAGTGAATTGGGACTATGGGAGCACGTGTAACTCATAATTTTACCTCTTCTTGTTACCAAGTAAGATTAACAATGCTCTTCTCCTTCATAATGTGAATTATATTTCTTTCTTTCCCACAATTTGATTTCCACTGGTGAAGTTTGGCTGGTACAGATTAATTAGTTTTAATTTTTTTTTCTTTTTTCCCCAATTTCTATTCTTCTTTCTTCTATTTTCACATCACTTATTTGATTTTGACTATCCACCATGAGTAAAACAACATATGCTTAGTGTAAACTTTGTTCTTCTAATGATTATTTTTTTAGGGTTTTATGGATTTAAAATACAAAATGTAAGCTTATTGTTTTCTGCTTTTGTAATTTAAGAAAAAAAAGTATGTTTATTGTTTTCTGCTTCTATAACTTAAGAAAAAAAACACCATGATATATCAAAACAGATTTTCATGTTCAAAACAAAGTAACTCAAGTTCATCAACAAATTCTCATGTGATGTATCTATTTCACTTGTATATCGCTATGATACAGGTTGCGGGTGTACAATCTATCATTAACTGATAATCTAGTTTCTGATTCTCAATAAATCATTGTTTCTTTTTTCCGAAAGATTATCATGTGGTTCATCTGGCTTGACATTCAAGTTTATGTTAGAAGAATATGAGCATTTCTTAAAAACTCATTTTCTTTGATTTGGATCTTAAAATTAGATTTAGTGTTGATGGTATCAATTCTGCGTTTTCTTTTATTTCTCAGCTGATCACTATTATATTTTTTATTGACTTTTGTTTCTAATTTGGAATTTAAATTCTACAAATTCAGCTATTTTTTTCTTAATCTCGGTTGGACCCATGATTCTATGGATGTTATTTGTAGACTTGCACCGTAATATTAAAATTTTGATTTAATTATCTTTTTTCATTTTTTTTATTTTTGCATGTTCTAGGGATATGCACCGCAAGCTTAATATTCTTATTTGCTATAATTATAGATGGATATAAACAAACATATTGAATTAAGAGGAAGTACATACAATTGGGGAATATGAATGCAAATACACCCATAGATTATGTTGTGCTCCAACTATCACCTAAATCATCATGGTCAGATTTTTTATCTATAATGATGTAATATTTTCTTCATGTGCATATATAATCTTTCTTTGTCTCTCTCTCTCTCTCTCTAGCTATATATGTATGTATATGTTAATTGATTTTTTGTTCATTGTATGTGTTCTTTGTTCATCACGAGCAATGGGAAGATAGAGAAGCTTGGTACTGGCCTCTTAAAGTCATTTGTGAGTCAGCTAAAAGTCACAGAATCACTGACAGGTATTGCAGGCTCTTCAATCAAGATCAAAGCGGATCAATGTCATGATCATGAAACTTATTTTACCAATGTAACTCTCAAAAGATTACAAACAAGACCCACCAATTATTTTTCTAACCAAAGTTGACTGCTACTTTTTGCTTTGAAGGTTCGTGTAGTTTGTCAATTAAAGTTTTGGAAACTATTTATGTATTTGATGAGGAGATGTCCCAGCTGGAAGGAGCCTGGAGAATTTATTCTTAGGTAGTATTATTTTTTTTAAATACAATCTACTTTTTCTAGAGAAGATGATTCCAAATTTTATTAACATGGTAAGTCTCATGAAGTTCTTAACTTTGTATTTAGGGAGTTGGAGAACATTCTTCAGGTACCTTTCCTTCACATCTCTCCTCAAAATACACACACAATTGTACTCTTCTTTATATTTAAGCTCAACTGATGGATTCAATGCTATTTTTGATGATAGTCCATCAATATTGACTACTTTGCATAAATTAAAATTAAAATAAATCATGTTTTGATGTGATGATACATTTATTCACTCAATAGTAATAAGCCTCGAGTTCAAGACAATCAGATATGACCTCTTTGATATATCAATGGTAAGATTTGTTGAGATATATATTTATATACCTTTCTCTAACCTTATGTTATCCAAGAACCTTGTGCTTTGAGTACACATACATGTTTACACAAACCAAGCTCAATGGATTGATTAAATGTCATTTTTTATTATAGTTATCAACATTGATTACTTTAATTGAATTGACATTAAAATAGATTATATGTATGTATATAGAAATATATATATATATATATATATATATATAGAAATATATATATATATATATATATGTGTGTGTGTGTGTGTGTGTGTGTGTGTGTGTGTGTAGGTATATATAAATATATATATGTATATATATATATATGTATGTATGTATGTACGTATGTATGTATGTATGTATGTATTGTAAGTACATAGATATATATATATATATATATATATATATATATATATATATATGTATATATGTATATATCTATGTATGTATATAGATATATATGTATGTATATGTATGTGTGTGTGTGTGTGTGTATATATATATATATATATATATATAAAGACATGCGTGTGTGTGCGCGCGCGTGTGTGTGTATACTTGGGTAGTATCTGACCCAAGGCGATCTATCCAAACAACAAGAGGAATGAATTCTTGACCAAACAAATGATGTTATTAATAGTTAATTAGGAATTCAGATTGAACTCATAATCTTCAAGTAGTTGTGAATTCAATACCCTACCAATCGAACCACCATGCCATTATTAGTTGCAATTATATTTTGATTTTAAAGCATTTACATAAAATTGAAGCCTAATTTAGATTATTTTTTAAGTCTTATCATGAATTTATGAATCACATTATTTAGAAAATTAATATTTATATGACTGATATATATTATATCATGATTTTGTTTTAATGATGTTTTTTTTTGAGATAATTATATTTTTATTTTTTGATGGATTATATATTATTGTGATACGACAATAGTAATACGACTAGATATGTTTTATTAAATTTGATCTTTCATTGAAGAATGAGAGATCAAATTAAAGTGGTTGAAATATATGGGTTCTGTTTTGATTGTCTCCAAATATCTTATAAATAGATAACATTATATATAAACTTTTATACATTTGTATAATCATATGTCATTATATATAAATGTCTATGCTTTAATATATATAAACATATAACATTATATATAAAATTGATATGTTAATATAAAATATAATGTTATATATAAATTTTTATAAATATGTATAAATGTTTACGAATATTTATACAATATTTACATAACACTATCCATTTATATAATTTTTTATATAACATTTATAAAACATATAAAATGTTTATACCTATTTTTAAACATATATATAACATATAAATTTTTCAATAAATATATAATATTTATAATGTTTATATAAATTTGATATATATACTATAAAATATTTATAAAAGAGTTACATATATATATATATATATATATATATATATTTATTTATTTATTTATTTATTTATTTATATTTATATATATGTAACATTTATAAAAATATTTTAAACACAACATATCAAAGCCAAAAGTAAGGTGTTGAAGAAGATGAGCTCCGATTGATTCCATTCAAGTGAAAAAGGAAACATAGATGAGTAAATTAATCAGTTGATGCAATGCAAGCCATTGAGTGAACAAGAGGTATTTTTTTTGTTGCTTCTTTATGCATATCTGGCATGTAGCATTAATCATGTTGTAATTTGTTTCATATTTTTTATGTTGGGGTTTGCATATCACATTTGGTCGGGTTATTTTGGCTTTGATAATGAAGATGACTAGGCAAAAATATGCATGAAGAATGCTGCTTCTTTTTAGTTTTCTTAGTTAAAATATGAGTCCTTATTAAGTTAGCTTATCGTTTGCATGACTGGAAGGCTTTGAATATGTTGTTTTGGCCAATCATAGAGTCGGCAGAAAATAACAGCTAACACCCTAGTGTTAGCTGTTATATTTTGTGCCACCACTATTAATGTCACCATTACCCCGATTCTGCTACTGACTCCCTTCTTAGTCCGTCAGTGCCGCAGCCCTCTTGATAACTGTAATTCCCCTTGCACCTATGCATCATAGTTTGTATTTATGAGGGAAAGCATCCATAGTTTTCTTGAATTTTTAGGTTATAATATTTGGGGCTATTGCTATATTTTTGTTTGATGAAGAAATTAAGTAGTAGATACGATGGCATTTTTTTAGCAGCTAATGCAATTCTTTTTTTCATTAAGTTGTGCATGATGAACATCCTCCTCAGTTGGAAAAAGTATTATGTGATAAACTAAACTGATGTAAAAAGGTACACCTCTTCCACTCATATGCGTTGCCTTTATGATTAGGGTGTTAAAATCAACCAATAACGAAGAACCCCTAAACAAAGATAGCAATGAATAGTGAATGAAATACAAGCTTCTTTCTCACAACGTGCCATATGGCTTTAGCAGTGGTCAACAATCTATTAGTGGATTCTTTCAAGTTGATAATTCCAATAGCTACTAGGTAATGATTTTATTTCTTCCATGTTCTAAAATAGTATGTTGGAAATTCAATATTTGTTTTATGGATTAAATTTTACACATTGATTGGTAAAGGCTATATATGTCCCAAAAAACTTGATAATTCTCCGAATCAGTATTCATCGTGCATATTGGTAAATGGTATATAAGTGATGATCATAAATATAAATTTTGCTAAATTAATATTTTGCCATCCTTTGTATTGTTTAATTTTGAATAGATGTGTATATAAGAAATGAAACAAGTGAATGATGAGATGAAAGAAATGAAGAATACAATGCAATAAAAGATGACATATATGGAATAACAAATAGCAGCCTTGATAAGATAGATAGCAAACAAAGTTTTAGTAGAGTATCCACAAAGGAGAGCCTAGGACAAATGGATCAACTAATGATGAGGGTGATGATTTAGTTTAAAATGATTATATACCTATGTAATGTTTTTGTTTTAACTATGTATTTATTGTATCAAATTAATTTATTAACTACTTTTTCATTTTTTTAATTATAAATAATGGCTTATAATATATGTTTTTATTCAATTTATTATAAAAATTTAAAAATATGGAATCATTTTTTTTGTAAAAAAATAAAATTATGAAAATAGATTTGGAATGAAAATTGCTAGGAAATTTTCCCAGCTAATTTAGCTAGAAAATTTTCTATACAATTTCAATCAAAAAATATTAATTACTATTCTTAATTACGATTAAAATTAGCAAGAGAAAATTTATAATTAGCTAGGAAATTTCTATCGTTAAAATATTTTCTAGGAATTTTTCTCATTAATATTTTGTGATGAGCACTTTAGCTTGGGACAATTTCTATTGTTAATCCATTGTTATTCTATTTTAGTGATGG
>JAREIK010000786.1:120332-122486 GCA_029783825.1 Sapria himalayana
TAGATAGACAACCAAATAAACAAATAGATAGATAGACAAATAGATAGATAAATAGATAGATAGATAGATAGACATATAGAAAGATAGACAAACACATAGAGTTAAAAACATATAGATGGAGAGACAGATAGATAAACAAATAGATAGATAGATATATAGATTGATAGACTGACAAAAAAAATTAGAAAGATAGATAGATATATAGATAGACAGATTCATAGATAGATTGTTAGATAGATTGGTAAATAGATTCATAGATAGATTGATATACATATTGTTAAAGAGTGTGATAGACAGATTTTTACATAGGTTCATAGATAGATTGATATATTAATTCATAGATTTATTGATAGACAAATTTATAGTTAGGATGATAGAAAGATTGGTAGATAGATAGACAGGCAGATCAATAAACAAACAGATAGATTGATAGATAAATAGACATATTGATAGGTAGGTAGATAGTCATATATATATATATATATATATATATATATATATATATATATATTAATATAGACAGATATGTAGATAGATAAACAAATTATTACACAGAAAGATGGATAAATAGATATATAGATAGATAGATAAGGAGATAGGTAGATATACATAAAGATATACAGATATATAAATAGATAGAGAGAAACCTGTAATTGGGTAGAAGAAGAAGCAAGTTTGAGCTAATTTCAATGGAATTGGATTACTTAATTAATAAGAAGTCTTTTTCTGATTTTATCAGAAAAACCACGCCCCCTATCGCGAGCTTCTCTCAAGTTCAAGAAAAAAATATCGAGGAACCCTCGATATTCTTCTCGGCAGAGGAAATTCATAAGTTCTCTGGAACTCATACACACACGCTTGTGGGAAAATTTTCGCATTGAAGGCCTCGTATTGATGATATTAGGGTATTTTTCGAATCTCTAAAACTCAAAACCTTGATCAAAATCGGACTGATTGATGAGAAACATGTGCTAATACAACTTCTTTCTGAGGAGGATTTCCATCGTTTATGGTTGAAAGGAGCTTGGTATATCATGGGATACCCCATGAGAACCTTTAAATGGATTCCATAATTTAACACAAAGGAGGAATCGTCGTTGGCCCGGTATGGTTTCTATTACATATGCTCCCGATTCACTATTTTGATAAATTGGCATTATATCGTATTGCGTGTGTTTTGGGCTCTCCTCTTCTTCTTGATGGTGCTACGGCAACACTCTCTAGACCGAGTGTTGCAAGAATCTGTGTGGAGGTGGATTTACAGAAATCTCTCCCTCACCGTATCTGGATTGGAAACACAGAGGGAGGCGGGTTTTGGCAAAATATAGTTCCAGAATATCTCCCTCCTTTTTGTGCATGCTGCAGAAAGATGGGACATGCTATAGAAGTTATGTTTGGTTAACAAATAAAATAAATGAACCCAAACAGAAACTAAAGAGATATGAAAGATTTTGAAAGTAAAGGAGGAAATTGTTAATATAAAAAAAACCTCAACTGATTCTCAAACATTTACAAGAATAGAAGTTGAAGATCAACTCATTAAATTGATATAAGGGCAGAATTGAGGAGGAAAGAACAGAATCCATGAGAAATGCTAAAGGGAAAGAATGATGAAAAAAATTTCAAGCTCAAAAGAGTCTCAATAGGATAAACCGAAGAAAATCAAATGAAAAATAAGAAACAAAAATTAAGCTAGGTGCAGTTCTGGTTGAGATGAGTCAGATGGGAATCAGAAATAAAAGCTTGACTTCCCTCTTATACAGATGGGAAGACAAGAGCAGAAAATTTATAATCATAATGATGACATTAATTAGAAAACTCAAGCTAGAACAAGAATGGAAATAGAGATTGGGCAATTGAAGAACTAAAAATAATGGCCATTCAATTGGGTAAGGATTGGCAATGGTGAGAAGGAACAAGAACTAAGCTCAATAAGAAAACCTAGATGCATGAAAAAGAAGTATTTGAATAAGATATACGAAACTAAATGCACCACTAGAGCACGGGCTAAATCCATAAGAAATGTATAAGTACATCTACTGGAATATTAGGGGAATAGCAAACCCCCCATCAAGAAATAGATTAAAAAAAACTAATATATATATATATATGTATAAATTAATCTAATTTCGATAGCTGAACCTATGGTGGATA
>JAREIK010000787.1:0-29371 GCA_029783825.1 Sapria himalayana
ATAAATATAGATTTAGTCAGATACACAGGTAGCCAAATAGAAAGATAGATAAATAGAATGATAGAAGGTAGATAGATAGAAAAATAAACATATTGATAAATAGACCGATTGAAAGATAAACAGATACAGATAGATAGATAGATAGATAGAAAAATATACATATAGATAGATAGAAAGATATACATATAGATAGATAGATAGATAGATAGAAAGATATAGATAGACATATAGATAGATAAAAAGCTAGACATATAAATAGATAGACAATATATAGATAGATAGATTGATATATAGATAGATGAATAGTTTAACAAATTGATAGATAGTTAGGTAGATTGATGACATATAGAAAGATAGCCAAATTGATATATAGATAAATAAATAAGTTAATAGATAGATAGCTAATAGAAAAATAGAAAGAAAGATAGATAGAAAGATATAAAGAATTAAAGATAGATAGATAGCTAGATTAATTGATTGATAGATAAATATACATACTATATAGATTGATAGAAAGATAGATAGATAAAAAGATTGTTTATAGATAGATGGATAGACATAAAAAAAATATATAGATAGACTATATATAGATATATAGACAAAAAGACATATAGGCTATTAGACAAATAAACAATTTTATAGATAGATAGATTGATTGATTGACAGCTAGACCAATAGAAAGATAAATAAATTAAAAATTAGACAATATATAGATAGATAGAATGATAGATAGACAGATAGACAAATAGATAAAAATAGTTAGACAGATAGATAGACATATAGATAGATAGATACATAAATAGTTAGATAGACAAATAAATAGATAGAAACTTAGATAGACATGTATATAAATATATTGGTAGATATATAGATGATAAGTAGAGTGATAGAAAGATAGAGTGATAGATAGATTGACAAATTGACACATTGACTCATAGCCAAATAGATAAATTGACAAATAGAGAGATAGAAAGAAATATATATATATATATGTAGAAAGAAATATAGATAAAAATTTAGACAAATAAATAGATAGATAGATAAAAAGATAGATAGATAGATAAATAGACAAAAAGCAAGTTAAACAGATATATAGATGATAGAAGATAGATAGGCAGATAGATAAACAAGATAGATAGACAGGAAAATAGATAGACAAATAGAAAGATAGAAAAATAAATAATAGAAATTTATACATATAGACAATTAGATAGATATCTATATCAGATAGTTATATAGGTAGATAGGTAGACAGGTAGATATGTAAACAAGTAGACACTAGTATAGACAGGAAGACAAGTAGACTGGTAGACCGGTAGATAGGTAGACCGGTCGATAGGTAGACCACTAGATAGATAGATAGATAGATTGATAGATAAATATATAGATAGATATATACATACATACATATATATATATAGAAAGATAGATAGATAAAACAATAGATTGATAGATAGATAGATAGATAGAAAAATGTATAGAAAGATAGACAGATAGACTTATAGATAGATTGATATATTGATATATTGATAATTAGGCAAGTAGATAGATATATAAAATATAGAGTGACAAATCGAATTATATCATGATATATATTTATATATAGAAAAATAAACATATAGATAGATAGATATATAGACAGATAAATATCTAGATAGAAGATAGATAGGTAGATAGATAACTAAATAGATACACATATAGCAGATAGAAAGATAGTCATATAGACATATATTAGAATAGATAGATAGATAGATAGTCAGATATATAGATCCATAAATAAATAGACAAATAAATATATATACATATAGATAGATAGAAAAATATATTGATTGACAAATATAAAGATAGATAGATATAGAGATAGAAAGAAAGAAAGATAGATATATAAACATATATACAAATATATAAATATACATATAGACAGATTAACTAATAGATAATTAGACAAAAGACAGATAGAAAAATAGACAAATAGACTAATAGACAGATAGACATATAGTTAGATACACAGAAGATAGATAGATAAAAGGACAAATAGACTAATAGATAAATTGATTGATAGATAGATTTATAGATAAGATAGATAGATAAATTGAGAAATAGACTAATAGAGAGAGATATATTTGATAGAGAAATATATAGATATTTAGACAGATAGATTTATCGATAGATATATAGATAGATAGTTAGATAGATAGACAAATAGATAGTTACATAGATAGATATGGAGATATGTAGAAAGGTAGACAAGTAGAGATGTAGAGAGATATATAAATAGATTTTAAAATAGTTATTAAGGTAGATTGACAAATAGAAAGATAGACAAATTGATATATAGATAGACAGATAAATATGTAGATATATAGATAGACAAGCAGACAGATAGGTTGACACACAAGTAGATTGATAATAGATAGATAGATAGATATATAGATATACAAATAGATAGATAGATAGATAGATTTAAATATAGATAGATAGGTAGATAGATATATAGATACATAAATAGATAGATAGATAGGCAAATAGATAGTTAGACAGATATAAATATACATAGATTTATAGAATAATAGAAAGACGGGTAGATAGATAGATAAATAGTTAGATATATAGATATACATATAGACAAATAGATATAGAGAAAAATTTACAAATAGACAGATAGACATATAGACTTATAGAGAGATATGCATATAGATTGATAGATACATAAATAGATTGATAGATAGATAGATAGACAGATAGATAGATAGATAGATAGATAGTTGGACAGATCATTAGTTAGACTTATTGACATCTTGATAGATTGACATATAGAAAGATTGGCAAATAGAGATATAAATAGATAAACAGATATACAAATATATAGATAAACATATACATAGATCGATAAATAGACAGATAGATAGATAGCTAGATAGATAGATAGAATGATGACAGATAGACAGATAGATAAATTGACTGATAGACAGACAGTCAGAAATATATAAATAGTCAGATATCATATAGATTTATAAACTATATATAGATATACAAATAGATAGACAATAATGATAGATATATAGGTAGATAGGTAGATAGGTAGGTAGGGCGAGAGGATGACAAGTAAAGAGGTAGACATGTATACATGTAGACTGATAGACAGATATAGCATTTAGATATATAGATAGATAGATAGTTAGATAACAAATAGATAGATTGATAGATATACACATAAATAAATAGAAAGATATATAAATAGACATATAGATGGATAGATATATAGATATGTAAGTTGATAGATTGATTGATAGCTAGAATTATAGAATGATAGATAGATAAATAAACATATAGATAGATAGATATATAGATAGAAAGATAGATAGATAGAAAATAGATATATAGTTAGAAAGATAGATAAATAGACATACACTCAGATAGATAGATAAATATAAAGATAGATAGATAGAGAAACTGATTTATAGATAGTCACTTAGTGAGATTGATAGATAGAAAGATAGACAAATTAATAAATATATATATATATATATATATATATATACAAATACAGATAAAAAGGTAGATAGATAGATAGATAGATAAGCAGACATATAGACATAGAGAAAGATAAATAGATATATATATATACATAGATACATAGATAGATATAAAGATAGACTAATAGACAATTAGATAGATAAAAAGATAGATTGATAGATAGATAGATAGATTGATTGATAGATAGACAAATAGATAGATAGGTAGATATATCTCTAGACAAATGGATACATAGACAAATTAACAAATAGACACATAGACTATTAGATAGTTTGATAGATAGATAGAGAGATAGATATACATATAGATAGATAGATAAATATAAAAAAATATATTTATAATCATATATATATATATATATAGAAAGATTAATAATTTGACAGATTGTTAGAAAGACAGACAGATAGAAAGATTGATAGACATATAGATAGAAACATACATAGATATATAGACAAATTCATAGATAGATAGATATATAGATAGATTGATAGACTGATACGTAGATAGACATAAAGATAGAATGACATATAGATAGATAGATAGATTGACAGATATACACAAAGACAAATAGACTGATAGACAGATAGACAAATTAATACGTAGACAGATACACAGATAGTAAGATAAAAAATAGATAAATTGATAATTATATATATATATAAATAGGTATACAGATAGATAGATTGATAATTAGATCGATAGATAGATATAAATATGTATAGAAATTTAAATAGTTAGATAGATATAATGATAGATTGAAATAAAAAATAGAAAGATATATGCATAGAATGATAGAATGATAGACAAATAGATAGTTAAACATATAGACAAATAGAGAGATAGACAAATATAAAGTTAGATAGAAAAGATAGATAGAGAAATAGATAGAATGATAGAAAGAGAGATAAAAAGATAGTCAGATAGACATAGAGATAGAAAGACATATAGATAAATAGATAGGGAAGTATATAGATAAATAAATAGATATATAGACAAATAGAATTATAGAATGATAGACATATAGATAAATAAACATATAGATAAATAGACATATAGAAAGATATATAGATAGATAGATAATAAGATAGACACATAGATAGATAGACATATAGAAAGATATAAAGATATATAGATAATAAGATAGACACAGATAGATAGACAAATAGATAGATAGATAATGGATAAAAAAATGAATTGATAGATAGTTAGATAGATATATTGATTAGAAAAAAGATATACAAATTGATATATAGATATAAAAATAAATAAGAAGATAGATTGTCAAACAAACTATTAGATAGATAGATATATAAAAATAAAGGTAGAAAGATTGATAAATAATGAGATCGATAGATAGATAGATAGATTGATTGATAGTCAGAAAGATTGATTGATTGATTGATAGAAAGATAGGTAGATAGATTGTTAGATAGTTATGCATATAGACAAATATATAGATAGATAGATACATAGATAGACATATATATAGATATTCATATAGACACCTAGATAATTAGACATATAGATAGTTAGCCAGATAGATAGAGAGATAGATAGATAGATAGGCTTATAGACAGACAGATAGATAGATAAACAATTAGAAAAATAAATATATAGATAGATATGCATATAGACAAATAGATAGATAGATAGACAGATTAATTGATAGATAGATAGACATATAGATAGATACATACATAGATAGTTAGAAAGATAGATATACAAATAGTTAAATAAATACATATATAGATAGATAGACAAATCTATATATTAGTAGACAGATACATAAATAAATAGATAGTAAGATAGATAGATAGATAGATAGATGAACAGATAAATAAATAGATTGATTGATTGATAAACAGATATACATATAGATAGATAGATAAACAGATAGATATACATATAGATAGATAGATATAATTCTAGAAATGTGTATAGAAAGATAGGTAGATAGATATATAGATATAAATACAGATAGATATATAGATAGATAGATAGATTGATTGATAAACAAAAAGACATATAAAAAGATAGATAGTTTGATAGATAGATAGACAAATAGATATAAAGATATATAGTTAGAGATATAGATAGATAGATCGATATATAGATAGATAAATCAAAAGATAGACAGATGGATGCATTCATAGATAAATAGATAGATAGATCGATAGATCGATAGATAAATAAATAGATAGATAGATAGACATATAAGCAAATAGACAGATAGACAGATAAAAAGATATGTAGATAGATATATAGATAGAATGATAAATTGATAGATTGATAGATAGTCAGATAGATAGATTCACAAATAAAAAGATAGACAATTTGATAAATAGATAGATAAATAGGTAGATAGATTCCTAGATAAATAGATAGATATACAGATAGATAGAAAGATATATAAATAGATAGACAGGTGAATTATAGAATGATAGATAAATAGATAGATAAACATATAGACTAATAGAAAGTTTGATAGATAGATAGATAGACAGATAACATATAAATAGACAGATAGATCAATAGATTCATATAAAGTTAGATAGAGAGATTAACATATAGAAAGATAGACAAATGGTAGATTGATAGACAGATAGATAGGTAGACATATAAAAAATAGATTGTCTTATACATAAATAAATAGATAGATTGAATGAAGATTGATAGATAGATAGATAAATAGATGGGTAGATAGACAGATAAATAGATATATAGTTAGAAAGATAAAAAAATAGATAGATAAATAAATTGATCGATAGATATAAAGATAGATAGATAAATAAATAGACTGAAAGATATATTGATTTACAAATAATTAGATAGATATATATGTATATATATATATATCTATTTATAGATTGAAAGATAGAAATATTTATAGATAAATAGATAGATAAATTGGTAGACAAATAGACAATTAGATAGATAGACAGATATATTATTAGACATTTTAATAGATTTATAAATAAGCAAATAGACATATATACAAATAGATAGATGGCCTAATAAATAGATAGACAAATAGATGCATAAACAAAATTAAAGATAGATAGATAGATAGATATACAAATTGATATATAGATAGATAGAAATATAGGTAAATATATATATTGATAGATTGATAGATACATAGATAGATAGATAGATATATAGATATATAGATATATAGATATAGATAGATATAGAGATAAACAAAGAGATAGATAGAGATTTTGACATATGAAAGAGAGAAAGATAGTTACATAGACAGATCGACAAATAGATAGATAGACAGTTTTACAAATAGTCAAATAGACAAATTGATAGATAGAAAAATAGAGAAATTGATACATAGATAGACAGATAAATAATTAGACACATAGACAGAAGATAGATAGATTTAATGTTTGATAGATATATAGATACATAATTATATAGTTAAATATATAGATAGGTAGAATAGTAGATTGGTAGTGTTGGGTAATTTTATTTCCATGTTTGTGATTTAGAAGTATAGAATAACAAAGAACAACCAATGATATATCAACAACCACAATCCAAGCATGACAGAATTAATAACCAAATACAAACCACAATAGAAATGCAAGATATAACGTGGTTCACTAGTCATTCAACACAACTAACAACATCCACTAGAAAAATTCTCATGTATTTACAGATTATAACCTAAATAGAAAAATGCTCATCTTATAGTTTATGTGCAAAAAATAGTCATGATAAACAGGTACATTTTGGTCATACAAAAAAGATAATCAAAACAAATTTATATACAATAGGAAGATAAAAAGATAGGTATATAGGTATATCGATTAATCTATATTTAGTAGGTAGATAGATAGATAGATAGATAGATAGATTGATTGATTAATATATAGATAAATAAATAAAAAAATAGACAAAAAGATTGATAACATATAGAGTAAAGATATAAAGATTTATAGATAGTTAGATAGTCTAATTGACAGATATAAAGATAGATTAATTGATAAATAGATAGAAAGATAAATAGGTAGACAGATATATAGATAGATAGATAGATAGACTATTAGACATATAAATAGATATATAGATAGATAGATAAATAGATAGATGCACTGATAGGCACAAAGACTGATAGATAGATACATAAAGACAGACAAATTGATAGAAAGATAGATAGATAGATTGATTGATAAATAGATAGACAAATAGATTGATAAATAGATATTCAAATTGATATATAAATAGTTAGATAAATAGGTTGACAGATAGATAAATAAATAGATATATAGATAGATAGATATAGATATATATATCTGTTTAGTTGTTTGTGATTGTTGAAAAGCCTGAAACACATTGATTCCGCTCATTCCCGTCCTTCGCTTTAGGGGTACCTTGTGTTGTTGGGGGGCGGCGGTCCCCTAGACATAGTCCTTTCAGGTAGTGGCCGTTTAGTCCATATAAATACAAATTGATAGATAGACAGATATACAGATAGAAAAATAGAAAGATAGTTACATAGACAGATAGATACATAGAGAGATAGACAGATTGACAGATATAAAGATAAAGAAAATTATAGATAGATAGACATATAAATAAATAGACATATATAGATACAGACAAGCACATAGTTATATATATATATATATATATATATATATATATATATATTGATAGATAGATAAAAAAATACATAGATAGATATATGTATTGTTTGATAGATAGATAGATAGATAGATCGAAAAACAATTAGTTAGAGAGATTGATCGAAAGATAAATAGATACATAGATAAATAGGTAGATTAGTAGAATTATAGATAGGTAGATACGAAGATTCGTGAATAGGTAGATATTTTGATAGGTATTTGGTAGGAATGCAGATAGTTACATAGAAAGATTGATAGACGGATAGATAGATAGATAGATAGACTATTATTTAGATATAAAAAATGATAGTGAGATGAATATTACAGATAGACGGATATATAAATATATAGATATATAGATAGATAAATAGATAGATAGATAGAGAGGTAGACAAATAAATAGATAGATAGGCAGATAAACAGGCAAACAGATAGATAGATAAATAGACATATAGACATATAGACATATAGATAGATATATAGATAGAAAGAAGGAACGATAGATAGATCGATAGATCGAAAGAACGAAAGAAAGATAGATAGATAGATAGGCAAATAGATAAATAGATAGATAAATAGATAGATAGATAGATTGATTGATAGAAATAAAGATAGATAGATAGATAGATTGATTGATTGATTGAAAGATAAACACATAGATTGTTAGATAGATAAATAATTTGACAGATAGATAGATATACTGATTAATAGGTAGACAGATAGATAGATAAACAAATAGACATATATACGGATAAATAGATAGATAGATAGATAGACAAATAGATAGATATACAGACATACATATAGATAGATAGATATTTAGATTAAAAGACAGAGAGATAGACAGACAGATAGATAAAAAAACAAATAGATAGATATATAGATAGACAAATAGATATACAAATAGATAGATCAACAAATAGATAGACAAACATATAGAAAGATAGATAGATATACAGATACAGAGATATATAGATAGATAGACAAATAGACAGATAGATTAATAGAAAGAAAGATAAATAGATAGATTGAAAGACAAACATACAGAAAGATAGATTGATAGATAGATAGATAGATATAAAGATAGATAGATACAAAGATTAATAGATAGACAGACATATAGATAGAAAGATATATAGATAGACAGATAGATAGATAGAAAAATAGATAGACAAATTGATAGATAAATTAATTTATAGATATACAGATATATATAAAGACAAATAGATAGATAGATAGATAGAAAAATATATAGGAATGATAGATATAAAGATAGATAGATATATAGACATATATATATATATATATATATATATATATATATATATATATATATATATATATATATATATATATATATATATATATATATATATATATCGATAGATAGAAAAATACTTAGACAGATAAACAAATATAAAATAGACAAATAGATATATAGAACGATAGAAAGATAGATATAATTATAGATAGATAAATAAATACAAAAATTGAATAGATAGATATATTAATTATAGGCACATAGGCAAATAGGCATATAAGTAGATAGGTAGTTAGAAAGTTAAAAAGATAGAAAGATAGGTAGATATGCTGATAGATGGATAGACATATAGACAGAAAGACAAACAAATAGATAGATAGACTGACTGATAGACAAATTGATAGATATACAGTTAGACATATAGACAGATAGATAAATAGGTAGATAGAAATATATAAGATAAAAATATAGGTAGGAACTGGTATTAAAAAGAGAAATAGAATTTGAAAAAATTCAAAATATAGATAATAGAAGTGCTCGTAGCAAAGCACAATCAGAATTAAATCTAAAAATATTAATGGAAGAAGTTTTTTGGAAACAAAAATCTAAAATTAAATGGCTTAAAGAAGGTGATAAAAACACAATGTTTTTTCAAAAAATAGCTAAATTAAAATATTAGAAACATAGAATTAGAGGTATTAAAGATAATAAGGAATAATGGCTTGAAAAAGACTCGGACATTCAAAACTTTTTTTTTCAAAGTTTTTTGAAAACCAATTAAGTGGAATAAAAGAACTAAAAGGAAATTCACTTTTAAAAAACATAGAAAATAAAATCACCATAGAAGATAATAACATGTTAACTAAACTCTCAGAAGAAGAAGAAATCAAAATAGTGATATATAGTATGAACAAAGATAGTGCAGCTGGACCGGATGTATGGAACAACTATTTTTTCCAAGCCTATTGGGATATAATAAAGAAGGATATAGAAAAAGTAGTTAATTGTATATTTTGTGGGGCTGAATTTGGAAAAAAATGGGGAATCTTTCACATTATTCTCATACCTAAAATAGAGAATCCGCAGAAAGGTGAGGATTTTAGACCAATAAGCCTATGTAACACAATTTACAAAATTGTATCTAATATTCTACAAAATAGATTTTCTTCGATTTTACCTACAATTATTTCTGAAGAACAAACTAGTTTTATGAAAAATAGATTAATAATAGAAAATATCTGCTTGGCTAATGAAATGAGCAGAGAAATAGGATCCAAAACAAGAGGGCAAAATGTTATTATAAAGTTGGATCTATCCAAGGCTTTTTATAGAGTAGAATGGAGCATTCTCTGTTCTATCATGAGAAAGATGAGTTTCTTTGAAACATGGATAGATTTAATTTATAGATATATTTCTAATACATGGGCTAGAATTATCACAAATGGAAAGGTAGGAGAAGAAATAAAACCAATTAGAGGTTTAAGATAGGGTGATCCACTTTCACCATCATTATTTAATATTTATCTGGAACTTTTAATAGTTAACCTCAAAGATAAAATGTGGAATGGTATGATAGGCACTTTTAGACAGCCGAGGAACACTCCATTAGTGAGTTGCCTTGCATATGCAGATGATGTGATTATATTCACTAATGGCAGTAGCAAATCACTACATAATCTGATGAATTTATTGAAATGCATGGAGGAAGAAACATGACAAAAATTAAATAAAAGAAAATACCAATACATGATATCATATAAGGCTCCAAGTGCATTAGCTCATAAAATCAAAAATATTTCAGGTTTCTCCCATAATAAAAGAGAAATGATCTATTTGGGCTGCCTGATATATGAAAGTAAACTTAAGATAGTATATTTAGAATTTTTATTAAATAAATTAAAAAAGAAAATCTCGGGATGGAAGGAGGAATGTTTAATTATGTGGGGCAGAATTACTCTAATAAAACATGTTTTAGAAAGTCTTCTAATACATAATATTATGATAATTCCACCTTCAGTTTTTATTATTAAAAAAATCAAAAATGAATTAGCTAACTTTTTATGGGGAAAAAAAGAGGGCAAATATAAATTACACTAGAAAAAATGGAGAGAGTTATGCTACCCAGTTCAAGAAGCTGGATTTGGTTTTGTTAATCTTATGGATTTAGCAAAAGCAGGAGCAAGCAAGAGATGGTGGAGGTTGAAAGAAAATAACAGTCTATGGTCTAAATTTATGAGGGAAAAATATTGTATTAAGGATGATATCAATAAAGTAAAGAATAAAAGTAAGTGTTCACAGATATGGACACAAATGCTTAAACAAAAAGAGTTAGTTGATAGATTTTCTACACTTACTAAAAAAGGATGGAAATGGAATTTAAGCTCGGATGGAGCATTTTCATTAAAAATAGTAAAAAATGAATTAAGAAAAAAGCTAAAAGAACATACATTAATAAAATGGGCTTGGAATAATTATAATCCACAAAGAATTAAAACTTTTATGTGGAAAGTTTTATCTAATATTATCCCAATTGACAATAATTTAAAGAAGAAATGAATTAAGCTGGTATCTAGATGTGAGTGTTGCTTAAATGAAATTGAAACATTGAACCATCTCCTTTCACACAGGAGAGTGGTAGCAGAGATATGGAAGAGACTAGGATTAGAAATGAATTTAAAATATGAACATCTAAATTTGAAACGTAGGCTTCAGAAATGGATTAACTAAAAGTTTCTAGCCTGGTGCAGAAATGGATTAAATTAATGTGTCACTATTAGTAATCTGGTGCATTTGGAAGGCTAGAAATAAAAGTAGATTCGAAGGATATAATATGATAATAGAAGATATCTGGAAAGATATTAAAGAAGAAACAAGTAAATTTTCAGAATCGAACCCTATAAAAATTCATGGCTCGAAGAGGGATAAAGAAACCTTATCTTTTGGAATCTAAAAGAAAATCAGCCTAAACAATTTAAAATAATAAGTATAAAATGGGAAAAACTACCTCAAGGTAGAATATCTCTAAACACAGATGGTAGCTTTGATAGAGATATGGGCGAAGCATGAGGTGGAGGAGTGATTAGAGACTCGAAAGGAGGGCTAATATTAGTCTTCACTAGAAAGATGCAAGCATCCTCGGCCATTCATGCTGAGATATTAGCTTTAAGAGAGGGAATTAAGTTATGAAGAAAATTAGAAATTAAAAATATAGATATTCAAATAGATTCGAAAATTTTTGTAAATTTAATCACAAAGCAGACAAAGATGTGGAAATATGAAGATGACATAGAGGATATTCTACACGATATTAACTTTTTAAACTTTTCTATAAAGCACATTTTCAGAGAAGCGAATGCATTAGCAGATATATTAGCTAAAGAGGGAAGAAAGAAAGGTGATCAGGAGGATAATAAAAAGAGTTTACCAAAAAAATTTACTGGAATATTAAAACTTGATAGTAAGAATTTTCCTTATATTAGAAAGAATAAAGATATTAATTAGAACTTGCTATTCAAATAGGCAAATAAGACTGTATAATGGATCACCCTGGTCCTGAGGGGTGATCGAGATAAGGTAAGTGGCTTTTGTATGCATGGTTTTTCTGTTTTTTTTCTACAGGTAGAAATGAAAGAAGAAACCGAAAGTAATTTGAAATTACATTAGGGGATTGGCTCGGGAAAAGGTAATGAATGTATAGATATTTAGTATGTTCTGTAGGTACATATGAATCTACATAAGGCAACCTTCTGTCCTTAGCTCGGTGGATTATACTGAATGGAAGGCTAGATCTGTTTAAATGATATTGTTAGAAGTTGGTATTACATAGAGTCTGGTTGCTGGAAGTCTGTGCTATATTTTCTGGAAGTCTGTGTTATTAAGTGTGTGTTGCTGGAAGTCTGTTTCTTTAAAATGGGCGTTGCTGGAGGTCTATTTCTCATTGTTTGCTGGAAGTTTGTAATATATAGGTGTAGCCTATAAAAGTTAAAGAAGACAGTGAATCAATGAAAAGCAAAAAGATGGAAGAAGGAAGAACACCTCAAACAATCTGAATAGCAATGGATCGGTTCCTGAAGTCTCAAGCCAATTGCTAATTTGGTTTGTACAGGAAAGGGTGGATAAAGGGTTTAATTACGTGTATGATACAATTGATCTTGTGTAGGACAGAAAACCTACAGGTGAATGGTCAATCTGGATATAATTAACAGCAATCAACAATAAAACTTGGGAGGACAACTTATAGAAATGTTCAAAACCCCAGCTAGAGATTAAAGAAGGCACGAGATGACTCAAGACTCGAGCTAGCTAGAAAATGCTGGAGAAAGAATCAAAGATGTAGATTTAAATGACACAAGACACTAGAGAAGCACAGAAACATAGAAAGAAGCAAGATAAAGCTTATTATACTCATCGAAAGATTGTGAAAGCAAGACAATGGATTAGCTACCATCATAAAGATAGCCATTAGCATTCAGAAGGAATACTTCCTTGCACAAAAAGGTAAAGATAAGAGACATAGAATAACATAGCCATAGCACAAATAAAATTACATTTTATTAGATTGGTTAAATGTAATTTATCTTTATTTGAAGAATGGGTGTAAAAGGGCTAAGGGTAGATGATAGTTTGTATTAACGGTATTCCTCCGCCAAAAGAGAGGGTTATTATTAATAAAATAATATTTGATATAAAAAAAAGATAAAAAATTAGGTAGATCAAAAAATAAACATATAGATAGAAATACAAATTGAGAGATAGATAGAAAGAGAGTTTGATAGATAGATAGATAGTTTGATAATATATAGATTAAGAAATTGACCAATAAAAAGATTGACAAATTAATATATAGATAGATAGTTAAATAATTATACAAAAAGATAGATTGATGGATAGAAAGATTAATTCAGAGATAGAATGAAATATAGATAGATAGATAGATAGATAAATAGATAGATATATAAATAGATAGATAGCTAGACAAATAGATAATTACACAGATTTATAAATATACAGGTAGATAGATAGATAGACTGATATATAGATAGATAAATAGAAAGATAGAGAGATAAATAGATAGAGAGATAAATAGATAGATATGAAAAAGATAGCATTCTATATAGACAGATATATAGATTGTAGATAGTTAGATAGATAAAAAAAATAAATAGATTAAAAGATAAATAGATATACATATAGATAGATAGACAGATAGTTATATGCAGAGTTAGATAAAATGATAGATAGAAAAAATAATATACAAAAAGATATATAGATTGATAGATACATAAATCGACAGACAAACAATAGATAGATAGATAGATATATATATAGAGAGATAGATAGACATATAGATAAATAAATATACATATAGATAGAAAGACAGAAAGTTAGAAAGACATATATATTGATTGAAATATAAATACTTAGATTGATAGACACATAGATAGATAGATAGATAAATAGAGAAATAAATAGTCAAATAGACAAACAAATAGATAGATAGTTCAATAGATAGATGACATACATATAGATAGACAAACTGATAGAGAGAAAGAAAGACAGACAAATAGACAGACAGATAGATATACACATAGAAGGATATACAGATAAACAGATAGATAAATAGAGAGATATATAGATAGAAAGACATATAGATAGATAGATAGATAGATAGACATATATAAAGAGAGATAGATAGATAAATTGACAAATTGAAAGATAGTCAAATTGATAGAAAGATAGATAGATAGCTAGACAGATAGATAGAGAGATAGACAAATAGATATATTAATTGATAAATAGATATGCATATAGATAAATAGATAGATCGAAAAAAAGATTGATCGATAGTTAGATAAGGAGAAAATAGACAGTTAGATAGATCAATACATAGATAGATAGCCATATAGACATAAATAAATTTACATTTAGATAAATAAATAGATAGGGAAGTAGATAGGTAGAAAGGTAGCCATCTAGATGGGTAGACAAGTAGAAATATAGCTAGATAACTAGATAAATAGATAGAAAGATATATAGATAGACATATAGACAAATCCACAAATAGAGATAGAATAAAAAAGATCGATAGATCGATAGTTAGATATTTAGATAAACAATTAGACAAATAGATAGTTAGAAAGAAAGATAGATAGATAGATCGATCGATAGATAAATAGATAGATATAAAGATAGTGTGATTGATAGATATACAGATAAACAGATAGACAAATAGACATATAGATAGATAAATAGACAAATAGCTGGATATATAGATAGATTGATAACAAAATATATAGGTAGATACATAGAAAGATAGATAGATAGACAGAAAGACAATTAGATATATAGAAAGATAAACAAATAAGCAGATATACATATACATTGATAGGAAGATAAACACATAGATAGATAGAAATATAGACAGATAGATAGAAAGTTAAATAGTCATCTAGATAGGTAGACATATTGATAGATATATAGATAGAAAAATAAGCAAATAGATAAATAGATAGGCATATAGATAAATAGATAGAAAGATAATTAGATTGATAGACATATAGATATATAGATAGATAAACAAATTGACAAATAGACAGATAGATACATAGATAGATAGAAATATAGAAAATTAGATAGAAAGACATATAGACAAATAGATTGAAGGATGGATAAATAGATAGTAAAATTGATAGAAAGTCATATAAATAGATAGAAAAATAGAAAAATAGACAGATAGAAAAATAGTCAGATTGACATATAGATAGAATGAAAGATATATAGATAAATAGCTATGCTGATAGATAAAAAGATAGAATGATAAACTGATATATAGATAAACATATTGACAAATAAAAATATAGAAAGAAAGATGTATAGATAGATAAATAAATACACACATAGACAAATCTATAAATCAACAAATAGAAAAAAATAAAGATAGGCAAATAAATAAATAGTCAGATAGAATGAAAGAAAGAAAGATAGATAGATATATAGAAAGATTGATAGATACATCGACAGATAGATAGATATAAAGATAGACATACAGATAGATAGATATATAGATAGATAGATAATTGACAAATAGATAGATAGACACATAGATATATATATATTGATATCCAGATAAATGGATAGACATATAGACAGATAGATATATAGATAGTAGATAAAAAGATAGAAAAATAGATAGATAGATAGATAATTAGATAGATAAATGGATAAATGGATAGATAGATAGGCAGAAATACACATGGACAGATAGACATATAGACAGACAGATAGAAAGATAAATAAATAAATAGATAGATAGATAGAAATATAGATAGATAGATAGATAGACACATAGATAGGAAGATATATTGGCAGATAGATAGATAGATAGGCAGATAGATCAATAGATGGATAAACAAATAGACTAATAGACATACATACAAATAGATAGATAGATAAATAATATATAGATAGATAGAAAGACATATAGATAGATAGACACATAAATAGATAGATAGATAGAAGATAAGTAGATAAGTAGATATTTAGATTAGTAGATAGGGAGAGAGGCATATTAGCAAATAGGTAGATATGAAGATAGACAGATAGACTGACAAATAGTTAGATAGACTGACAGATCGATAAAGAAATAGACATTTAGATAAATAGATAGGCAGAAATATATACAAATAGACAGATCAAATAAAAGATAGATAGACAGATAGAATGATAGATAGATATATAAATAGATAGACATATAGATAGATAGATATATAAATAGATAGATAGATAAATATATTTTAAAGTTGATAGATAAAAAGATAGAATGATAGAATGATAGACTGATAGAATGATAGAATGATAGACTGATAGAATGATAGAATGATAGAATGATAGAATGAAAGATAGATAGATAAACATATAAATAGATAGACGTATAGAAAGATAGACATATTGAAAGATAAACATATAGAAAGATAGACATATAGAAAGATAAGTAGATAGAAATATAAAATGATAAATTTATACATAGATATATAGACAGATAGATAGATAAATAGATAGATAGTAGATAGTCTTATAGATAATTAGATAAATTTACAGATATGTACATAAATAGATAAATAAAATATAGATCGATAGATATGTAGACATATAGATAAAAAGATAGATAAATAGTGTGATAGATAATAGATAGATAGATTGACAAATAAGCTAATATATAGAGAGAAAGATAGACATATAGATAGATAGATAGATAGAAATATAGATATATAAATATATAGATTAAAAAATAAATAGATATAAAGATAGATAGACATAAATATAGATATATATAGATAGATAGATAGATAGATAAATTGATAGATTGAATGATAGATTGATAAATAGATAAATATACAAATAGATAGATTGATAGATTAAAAGATATATAGATAAATAAATAGATAGTTCGATTAATAGATAGATATATTGAATAATGAAAGAAAGAAAGAAAGATAGATAGTTCGATAGACAAATAGATCGATAGATGGATAAATAGATTGATAAACACATTGATAGATAGATAGATATATAGACAGAAAGATAGATACTTAGATAGATAGATAGATAGTGAGATAGATAGATAAATAGATACATAAATATATAGAGTGAAAGAAAGATAGATAGATAGATAGACAGATAGATAGATAGATAGACAGACAGATAGATAGATAGATAGATAGACAGACATATAGATAGATTGCTAGAAAGAAAGAAAGAAAGAAAGATAAAATAGATTAAATGGCAGATAAATAGCTAGACATATAAAAAAAATAAACAGATAGATATAAAGAAACATAGATAGAAAAATAAATAGATATATACATAGAAAGAAAAAAGAAAGATAAACATATAGTTTATAGAGAGTTTGAAAGATAGATATATAGCTAGATAGTTATACATATTGATAGATAGAAAGATTGATAGACACATAGATAGATAGATAGATAGATATTTAGAATGATAATGAGATAGATGGATAGATAGAAAGATTGTTAGAAAGATAGATATATCGGTAGAGAGATATTTAGACAAATAGATAGTTAGACAGATATATAGATAAAAAGATAGACAAAAAGATAGATAGATATATAGGAAGATAAATAGATAGATAGATTAAGAGATAGATAAATAGATTGATATACAGATAGAATGATAGATAGATATATGAATAGTTAGAATGATAGATCGATAGATAGACAAATAGATAGATATATATATACATTAAGATATATAGATAGGCAGATAGATAAATAAATAGATAGATATATAGAAAGATAAATAGATATACAAATATATATATATATATATCTAGACAAATAGATGGATTTATAAAATGATAGATAGAAAGATCGATACAAAGATAGATTGATTGATAGATTGTTTGATAAATAGTCAGATAGTTAGATACCTAGATAGATAGATAATTAGACAGTCAGATAGAAATAAAGAAATGCAGTAAGAAAGAAATATAGTAAGATAGAAAGATAGATATACAAATAGATAAATAGATTGTTAGTTCGATAAATAAATATACAAATAGTCAGATATACAAATAAATAGATACAAACATAGACATATAGACATATAAATAGATAAAAAGATAGATAGATATATAGATAGAATGATTGACAAATAGATAGATAGACATATATACAAATAGACAGATAGATAGACAGATAGTAAGATAGAAAGGTAGATAAATAGACTAATCAATAGATAGATTGATTAAAAAATAGATAGATATATAGATACAAAGATAGTCAGATAGATAGACAGACCGATAGACACATAGAATGATAGACATTTAGTCAAATAGTTAGATAGATAGATAATCAGATAGAGGAAAATATAGATTGACAAATATTAAAATAGTTACATAGATGGATAGATTGATAGACACATATATAGATAGATAGACAAATAGAGAGATAGATAGATACATAGATAGATAGATAGATACATACATAGATAGATAGATAGATACATAGATAAATAGATAGGTAGATAGATAGATAGATACACATGTAATTAGATAGATAGATAAATAGATAGATTGATAGATAGAATAAAAGATAGATATATAGGTTCACCTATTGATACATAGATAGAAAAATAGCTAGATAGATATATAGACAGATAGATCAATAAACAAATAAATAGATATATAGATAGACATATAGATAGATAAATACATAGATAGAAAGATAGATAGATAAATTTATAAATAGTCAGACTAACTGATTGACAAATTGAATGATACACAAATTGATAGAGAGATAAATAGATAAATAGGTAGTAGATAGATAGATGGATAGATGGATAGATAGATAGATGGATAGATGGATCGAAGGATAGATATAAAGTTGGATAGATGGAAATATGGATATATGGATATTTGTATAGATGGATAGATGGATAAATAGATATATGATAGATGGAAAGATGGAAAGATGGATAGATTGATAGATGGATAGATAGAAAAATAGATAATTGGATGGATACAATGATAGAAGGATAGATGAATAGAAAGATAGAAAGATAAATAGATATGTATATAGATAGATATATAGATAGACAGACAAAAAGATTTTTTGATTGATTGATTATTTCAATGATTGATAGGCATACATAGAGAATGATAGCTAAATAGATAAATATATAGATAGATAGACATATACCTAAATATATAGATAGACAGATAAAAAAATTGACTGATATTTAATTAAATATATAGATAGATAATTAGATAGATACATAGATAAATAGATAGATAATGACTAGATAGAAAGGCATATAGATAGATTGACATACACACATATTGATAGACAAATAAATAGATAGATAGATAGAACGAAAGATATATAGATAGAAAGATAGTTAAATAGAAAGATAGATATATAGAGTAATAGATAGATATATAGAGTGATAGATAGATTAAAAGATAGATAGATATATAGATAGATATAATATATATATATATATATGCAAATAGATAGACATACATATATGTAGATAAAAATATAGATAGATAGACTCATAGACAGACAGGTTGATTAATTGATTGATATATTGAAAGAAAGAAAGATAGATATATTGATTGATTCATAGAAAGATAGATAAATTGATAGATAGATACAGAGATATATTGATAGATAGATTGATATATAGATAGATAGATTTATATATAGAAATACACATTGATAAATAGATAGATAGGTAAAAAGGTAGATAGATTGATAGATAAATAAATAAATACATATATATATATATAAGTAGATAGATAGATAGATATATATATATATATATATAAAGATAAATAGATAGATATATATATATATATATATATATATATATATATATATATATTGATATATAAATAGATAGATAGAAAAAGATATAGATAGATAGATATACAAATAGACATATAGATTGATGATTCGATAAATAATTAGATAGATAGATTTATAAATAGATAGATATATATATCTTTATATAGATAAATAGATAGATATATAGATATATAGATAGATAGACAGACAATTAGAAAGATAGATAGATAGATAAATACAATATATACATAGACATAAAGATAGATACATAGATAGACAAACAACCAGAAAGATAGATCGATAGATATATAGATAGATAGATATGTAAATAGAAAGATAGATAGATAGACATAGAGATTGATATTAATAAAGATATATAGAAAGATAGATAAGCAAATAGATAGATAGACACATCAACACATTGATATATAGACAAATAGATAGATAGATAGGTTTGTTTGAGAGATAAAGAAATATATAAAGAGTTAGGTAGTTACACAAATAGATCTATAGCCATATAACAAAAATGACACATAGATAGATAGATAGTTAGATAGAAATATATATATAGTTAGACTAATATATAGATACATAAAAAGTGATATAGTTACATTGACAGATTGACAAATAGATAGATAGAAACTTAGTCAGATAGACAAAAGCACAAATAGTTAGATAGATAGTCAGATATATAGATAGATAGATAATCATATAAATAGATGAATATATAAACATATTGAAAGAAATAAAGATAGATAGATAAATAGATAGTTAGATATATAAATATAATTATAGATAGATATTTAGAGAGATAGATAGATATATAAATAGATATGTAAATAGATAGATAGGTTGGTATCTAGATAAATTGATAGATATATAAATAGATAGATATAGATATATATATATTGATAGACATACAAATAGATATATAGATAGGTAAAATTAAAGACTCACACATAGATGGATAGAAAGATATGTAGATACATAGATAAACAAATAGATAGATTGAGAGATGGATAGATAGGTATATAGATATATAGATAGATAGACATATGCATAATTTGATAGAGAGAAATATAGATAGATAATTAGGTAGATAGATTAATAAATAGAATGATATATATATATAGCTAGAGAGATATATAGATAGATTTACAATAAAATAAATAGACATAAAAACAAATAGATAAATAGATAAATAGACAGATTGACAAATTTTAAATTAGATAGATAGATAGATAGAAATATATATAGATAGATAGATATAAATATATAAATATATATATATATATATATATATAACGAAAACTGATTAATTTATAGATAGATAGATATATAGATAGACAAACATACCCATGGATAGATTGATAAATAGATATATAGATATATAGATAGATATATAGATGATTGAAAATAGGTAGGCAGATAGATAGATAGTTAGTTAGATACTTAGATAGATAGATAATTAAATAGATAGATAGATAGATCCATAGATATATAGAAAGATAAATTGATTGTTTGTTTGTTTGAAAGATAGATAGATATATAGATAGAAAGAAAAATAAATAGATAGATATTTAGATAAAAAGTCAGATAAATAGACATATAGATAGATAGATAGATAAACAAACATATAAATAGATAGACAGACAGACAGATAGACAAATATATAGATTAATATATATATATATATATATATATAGACATATTTACATAAATATATAGAGACATATAGACAGATAAACATATAGATGATAGACACATAGACGAATATATAGACATATAGATATATATAATGATATACAAATAGACAGATAGATAGATAAAAGGATATACAAATAGATAGATAGATAGATAGACAGATAGATAGATAGCCTAATAGAGAGATATAATGATAGATAGATAGATAGATACACAGATAGATAGCTAGACAGATAGATAGCTTGACAGATAGACATATAGACAGATAGACAGATAGTAAGATATATCGATAGACATTTAGACAAATAAATTGATAGACAAATGTAAAGATAGACAACAAGACAAATCTAAAGATAAAGAGTAAAACAAATAGTCAGATATACAAATAGATATATAGATTGATATAAAGAGTGGCAGATAGAAAGATAGATATATAGATTGATCGATAGACAAATAGACAGATAGATAGATAGATATATAGATAGAAAGACAGATAGATAGATAGATAACACTACTAAAAATCACCGTATTACCAAAATATTTGGTCAGTAATTAGTTGTTTTTTGGTCTGTAAACCAATTAGCGACCATTTACCGACCAAAAAAATTAGTCGCAATTTTGCTTATCACTAAATATTTTACCTATGAAAAAAATAGTCGGTTGGTAAATTATCGACCATTTATCGATCCTCTACTGATGCTGATTTACTGATAAATTATGACAATTTGCTAGCCGAATAATTAATGGCGGTACATTGTCTCCAATTGGTCTATAATTAACGATCATTTACAGACCAATCACTAACAAATAATTACCGACTAAATTCTGACCATTTTCCAACCAAAAGAATTAAGTCAGTAAATGGTCGATAATTACCGATCATTTATAGACCATTTACTGACAAATAAATTCCGTCTAAATTTCAAACACTTTCTGACCAAAATAATTTGGTAGATATATGGTCACAAAATGGTCGGTAAAGCCTAAAAAATTGTGACAAAAAACTGACGAAAATATGTTAAAATCATTATTTTGTTATTGATCTCCAAAGGTATTACCGACCATTTGGAGATCTTTTACCGGTGATCGATAATAAAAAATTTTGGTTGGTTTGATCGTAATTTGGTCGGTAATTACTGAACAGTTTTTTTTGTAGTAATTCTGAAGTTGCTGCAGAAACTGAAACAAAAAAACACAAAAAAACAACAAATTTTCTCTGAGGAAGTCTCTACAACATATCCATCATCTCACTCATATCCCTCCCACGTCTCTTGGTCATTCATCAAAATCTCACGACCATTTTGTGGATCAGTCAGCTGATTCTACTACAATGGTACATTCACAACCTTCTCTGTCTATTGTGACATCTCTTCCACCCATGACCCTCTACTAGTTTTGGGCATACCAAAGGATTGCCTATACCATAACTTGTACAATCTTGCAACGTGTTGCCTCTACCTCATCCACGTGCCATACCTATAAAAAATACATAATGTAATGAAAATAAACAAAAATGATTAACTCATTGTCTACTCATTCTCATCAAAATCATCAAAATCTGGTTCGTCTTCTTCTTCAGATGTAGAAACATTATTTTTAAACTCCTCTTCGTCGCTCATTTTTCCTCATAATGAATTAAATTTTCATCAACATCTTCATCCCCACTTGTATCAATCTTAGAAAATGCAACTAAAAGGATGTCTTCATCACCCACTACATCTTCGTTTATAACATCATTGTCATCATTTTGAAAAATTGGTTCAATGAAATGTGTACTTGGTGATGCGGGGATGTCAATTTGAGCCATTGCTTTTATCTTTCACACAGCTTTCCAATCCTTTTTAGGACTGGTATGACCCGGATATTCACAATTATAAACCTGTGATGCTTGTGCTTCTAAGAAAAAAGATTCATACTTGTTGAATCATTTTTTATCGTGCACGTTGACAAGTTTATATTGAGAATGAAAAATAATACCAACATGTGGTGTTGGATTTAACCATTCACATTTGAATAACACAGTTTTTTTAACTGGAAGTGCTTCAAATTCTAACTCGATCACTTCGACTAGAGTCCCATAATAGTCATATTTAGTTTCTTGTACAGAGATATTTTAAAGCATACCCCCTATTGTCTATTGCTCGGTAGCTACCATACAATTTTGTGTGAATTTTAAAACCATTCATGCTATAACCAGTGTACGTTATAACCTCTCTTAGGAGACCTCATGCTATACTTTGAAGATAATTATTTGAACTTTTATTAGCATGATTATGAACCTGTAATCAAAATTAAGTGGATTATTTAGATTACAATTATAAATTTTTATTATAACAATACAATAATTTTGTGATTATAATTAAAAATAAATATACGTATTTTTCAAAAAATGATGGAAATTCTTTCTTCATCATGGCATTGATTGCTTCTTCATTCATGTTTGAAAACTCTTTCATTTATCTGTAACAAAATCACTAAAAAAGAAATTAAAAATAATTGATACATTGATAGGAAATAGTAAATTATAATGTGTAATAGATGTTATTTGACTATTAGGAAATACTTACTCAATAGAGGGTTAAATCTCCGGATAATTCATTAGGATATATAAATGAGCTACAGAATATTCATAGTTTGCTAGATACCTTTTATCTTCAGCACCAATTGCTTTACGCGGTGGCTTTAAAATGTCAAACAATTCATTATCCACATTATCATAAAGATAAACATCATTCCACTTTTCCTTAAGTGGAAGAGTTGGATCTCCTTCTTTGAAATAGAATGATATGAATTTTGTAGCCCCATCCATAATATAACCTATTGATATAGAACCCTCAGCCTTAGTCTTTTTCATTATTGTATAATTTAATTTCCTCAAGTATCTACAAAAAGATTAGTGAAAATTACATGTCTTTTTTGTGTATATATAAATTTTTATATAGAAAAAGAATTGGTTTAGTAAATTAATATTACCTTTCTGGAGGATACATCCAACAATAATGGACAGGATCATCAATCCAAGCTTTGTAAGCCAAGTGCACTGGAAGATGTTCCATTGAGTCAAAAAAATTAGGAGGAAAGATTTGATTTAAATATTTCTATTTCAATCTATTTTTCTATCTATTAGTCTTTATATATATCTAATGATATGTCTATTTGTCTATTTATCTATTTGTTTTTGTAGCTATTTATCTATCTATCTATTTATCTATCTAGCTGTCTATCTATCTATCTATCTATTTGTCTATTTGTCTATTTATCTATCCATCTATTAGTATATAAGTTTAATTTTATATATCTTAATTTATCATTAGTTTATGTATCTTTGTGTCTATGTGCCTATCTGTCTATCTATCTATCTATGTAATTATCAATGTGTCTATGTGTCTATGTGTCTACAAGTCTATCTATCTAATTGTCTACCTATCTAACTATCTATCAATATATTTGTCTGTCTATCTAATTATCTATCTATCTTTCTATTAATAAGTCAGTCTATTTGTGTAACTTTCTATATATCTATGTATTTATTTGTTTATTTAATTGAATGTATACAAGTTTATGTATATTTCTTTGTACCTATCTAAGAATCTATATTTATATCTATCTATTTGTCTAACAATCTTTCTTTCAAAATATCTAACTATCTTTTTATCTATCTATCTATTAGACAATTTGTGTATCTGTCTATTTATATATTCATCTATCTATCTATCTATCATTCTATTTATCTGCCTATCTATCGTATCAACTATCTATCCGTCAATCTTTAAATCTATTCTGCAATTTGCCTATCTGTCTATATATCTATATGTTTATTAATTTATTTATCTAAATTTTTATATGTCTATCTATCTTTCTATTAAACAATTTAACTCTATATCTTTATATATATCTATTTATTGAACTATCTAACTATCTTTAATTCTATCTATCTATCAGTCAATCTTTCTATTAGTTAAACTATCTAACTACCTTTTAGTCTATCAGTATAATTTTCTATCTATCTATCTATGTATCTATCTGTCTATCTGTCTGTCTATTTTTCTATATGTCGATATATCTATCTATCTATCTATCTATCTATCAGACTATCTATAAATCTATCTATTTTTCTATCTAAGTATCTATGTATTAATCAAACTATTTATATATTTATCTATCTATCTATTTATCTATATATTATCTATTTTTTAGTCTATCTATGTGTATATCTATCTATATTTGTATCTAGATTTTTGTATATCTGTCTATCTGTATAGATAACTATGAATATATCTATTTATCTATCTATATGTAGATCTATTTACCTATCAATATATATATATATATATATATATATATATATATCTATCTATCTATCTCTCTCTCTATATGCCCTATTAGGTCTATTTTCTATATGTCTATATCTATCAATGAAATATTTATCAATCTATCAATCTATATTATATGTCTATCTTACTATCTATCTATCTGTCTATCTTTTTTATTAGTCTATCTATTTATCTCCATATCTTTATATTTATTTTATCTATATATTCATCTATATATCTATCTATCTATCTATATATTTGTTTATTAGTCTATCTTTCTAAGAATCTATTTATCTATTTGTCTATATGATCTATCTTCCTATATTTTATCTATATATTTAACTATGTGTCTATCTATCTATCTATCAATTTGTCTATCTATCTATTTATCTATCAATCTAACTGTCTGTCATTTTTATATATTTTTATTTCAATATATTGGCCTATCCATCTATCTGTCTATCAATCTATCTGTATATCTATTTATTTTATTATCTATCTATGAACTATCTACCTCCTATCTATTAATCTATTTATCTAGCTATCTATCTATCTTTTGTCTATATATACATCTATCTATCTATATATCTATCTATTTATTATCTTTTAGTCTATCAATCAATCTTTCTATTTGTCTATCCAATAATTTTAATAGCAATTTGACTTTATTATATATATTTTATATATATTTCTATCTATCTCTCTATCTAGCTATTTACTATTTGTCTATATGTCCTATCTATTTATTTATATGTCTATTTGTCTATCTATATATTTGTCTATCTGTCTATCTATATATCTATATATCATTATATCTATATGACTATTTATATATCTATCTATTTGTCTATTTAACTCTTTGTCTATTAATCTATTTGTCTATATATATCTACAATCTATCTATCTATATAATTATCATTTTGAGTATAAATTTATCTTCCTATCAGTCTATCTATCTATCTATCTATTTGTTTATCTATCTATCTATCTATCTATTTGTTTATCTATCTATCTATCTATCTATTTATCTATATATCTATCTATTTGAATGTCTATTTGTGTGTATGTATGTGTATCTATCTATATATCAATTTATCTATTTTTTGATCTAGGTATTTTTATTTCTATATGTCTATATATTTCTCGATCTAGTTATCTTTCTATCTCTTTATGTATTTATATGTCTATCTATGAAAATATCTATCTATCTTTCTAGCTATATATCTACCTTTTTATCTTCCTATCTTTCTATGTGTATATCTATTTACCTTTTTATATATCTTTCTATCTATCAAACTATATATCTATCTATCCATCTATATAAATGTCTTTATGTCTATATCTCAATCTATCAATTTGTCTATTTGTATTTTAGTCTTTTAATATATCTAACTATATATCTATCTATATGACTATTTAACTATCTTTTTATTTATCTTTTTATCTATCTGTTTAACTATCTATCTATCTATTATATCTATCAATTTGTCCATTTTTATAACTATTTATCTATGTATCTATCTATCTATCTATAAATCTATATAACTATCAATCAGTCAATCAATCTATCTATCTATCATTCTATTATTTTTCTATCTGGATATCTATCTATCTATTAAACTAGATATTATTACATTTTTCTATCTCTCTATCTTTCTTTTAGTCTACTAGTCTATGTTTCTATCAATCATTTAGTCAAATATCTATTAGTTTATGTGTCTATCTATCAATCTATCTATCTATCTATCCATATGTTAATCTATATATTTGTCTATTTTCCTAACATTATATATATATATATAATATATATATATATATATGTTTATCTACCTATCTATCTATCAGTCTATCTATGTATCTATCTATCAATCTATGTATCAATATTTTGATTTATCTATTTATCTATCTGTCTATTTATCTATATGTATGTATATATATATTTCTATCTAATATTATATATCTATCTATCTGTTGTCAAGTTATCTATTTATCTATATATATGTCTATCTATCTATCTGTCTATCTATCAGTCTTTTTGTCCATCTGTCTATATATCAGTCTATCTATGTATCTATCTATCTATTTATTTATCTATCTTATATCTTCTATCTATTTATCTATCTATCTATCTAACTATATTCTTATATTTGGTCTGTCTATCTGTATATCTAGCTGTCTATTTTTTTTAATCTTTTTATTATCTCTCTATCTGTCCATCTATCTGATTATCTTCTATCTATCTATCTATATACATGTCTATAAACCAATCTATCTATTTGTATGTCTATCTATCTATTAATCAGTATATCTATATATTAATCTATCTCTCTGTCAATCTATATTTTTATATATCAATCTATCAATCTATCTATTTGTTTATCTATCTATATATTTTATTTGCTCTCTCTATCTCTCTATCTATATTTTTATGTCTATATATCTATCTATCTTTTCTGTCAATCTTTTTATCTATCTATCTATATATATGTCTATATTTCTATCTATCTTTCTGCCTATCTATATGTTTATCTATTTGTCTTTCTATTTGTC
>JAREIK010000787.1:35055-97457 GCA_029783825.1 Sapria himalayana
AGTTAGATAGGTAAATAGGCATATTTATTGATAGTTTGATAGATAGATAGATATACAGATAGAAAAATTGATAGATAAATAAATAGTCAGATAAACTAATAAAATAATAGACTTATATAGTGATAGACTGATAGATAGTTGGATATTTAGATAGATAAATAGATAGATTGATTTATGAATTGACAGTTAGATAGAAAGATAGATAGAAAGATATATGAATTGATTGATTAATTGATTGATTAATAGTCAACTAGTCTAATAGACTTATATACTAAAAGATAGATAGAGAGAGATAGGTAAATAGAAAGATAGACATACAGATAGATTGATAGATAGTTAGGAAGATAGAAAAAGAGATATACACATAGATAGCCTTATAGACAGATTGATTGATTGATTGATTGATAGTCTAATAGATGAATAGAGAGATAGAAAGGTAGATTGGCAGACAGATAAATAAATAAATAAATAGATAGATAGATAAACAAATAAACAAATACAAAGATTGACAAATAAGAAATAGAAAGATACACAAATAACAAATAAATATATAGACAGACAAACAAGTAGACATAAAGATATATAAGAACATATACAGATAGACAAATCGATAAATAGACAGTTATTAAGATTGAAAGATAGACATATATATATTGATAGACATACAAATAGATAGATATATAGATAAATATATTGATAGACACATGGGCAATAGAAAGATAGATAGATACAAAGTGTGACAGATAGATAAATAGTCAATTACAAGTATATGTAGATAGACAAATAGGCAAATAGAGAGATAGTTAGATATACAGATAAAAAATAGATAGATCGAAAGATAAAAAGATAGATATATAGACAGATAGAATGTAAGATTTATAGTTATATAGTTAGTCAGATAAAGAGATATATTGATAGATATAGTCAGATAGATAGATAGATAGATAGATAGTTAGATATAGTCAGATAAAGAGATATATGTATATCTTTATATCTATCTATCTGTCTACATATCTATATATCTATCTGTCTGTCTATCATTCTCTATATCTATCTATCAAACTGCATATTAATCTAGTTGTCTATCTATTTGTCAATCTATCTGTTTATCTATCTATCAATCAATATAACTATCGATCTGTCTATCAATCAATCTATCTATCTAGTTGTCAATCTTTATGTCTAACTATTTATCTAACTATCTTTCTATATATATTTATATATGTCTATCTATTTATATAACTATTTGTCTTTCTATCTTTTGATCTATCTATCTATATGTATGTCTATCTATCTTTCTATTTTTCTCTCTTTTTCAATCAAACTATCTATCTGTCTATATATTTGTTTTTCTATCTATCTGTCTATTTGTATATCTATCTATCTAACTATCTATATATCTATATATTATTCTCTCTATCTCTCTATCACTCTATCTATCTCTCTATCTATCTATCTATCTATCTGTCTATCTGTCTGTCTATCTGTCAATCTATCTGTCAATCTATTTATCTATCTAGCTAGCTATCTATCTTTCTATCTATTTATTTGCCTATTTTTCTATCTACCTATTTGTTAATTTATCTATAAATCTTTATATCTATCTGTTTATAAATCTGTCTATCTATATGTATTTATATTTGTCTATATATATATATATATATATATCTATCTATTTTTTTATCTATCTATATGTATATCTATCTGTCCATCAATCTATTTTCTATTATATATATATATATATATATATATCTATTTATCTATTAGTCTATCAATCTATTAGTCTATCACTCTATAAATATATCTATTATCTATCTATCTATCTATATGTATGTGTATATCTATTTTTTTATCTATCTGTCTATATATCTATATATCTACATATCCATCTATCTGTCCATTATTCTATTTAACTATATGTCTATCTATCTATCTGTCTATCTATCTTTCTATCTATTTGTCATTCTATCTATCAATATAACAATCTATATATTTGTCACTTTATCTATCTAACTATTTGTCTATCTATCTATCTGTCTATCAATCATTCTATCTATCTGTCTATTTATCTGTCTATCAATCTATCTATCTTTCAATTTTACTAATAATCTATCTATTAATTTGTCTATCATTCTATCTAATTATCAATATGTTTTTCAATCTATATACCAATCTAACTATCTTTCTATCGATCTATCAATTTGTCTATCTATCTACCTATCTATCTATTTATCTGTGTATCAATTTGTCTATTTATCTATCTATCTAGTCATCTATCTATCCATCCATCTATATATCTATCTATATTTATAACTATATGTCTATGTTTTTATATATATATATATATATATCTATCTATCAATCTATCTATCTATATATATCTTATCTATCATCTATTTATCTATATTACTATTTATTTATCAATTTGTCTAACTATTTGTCTGTCTATATATCTATCTATCTATCTTTCTATCTATCTATTTGTCTATATATCTATCTATCTATTTATCTATCTGTCTATCTATCTAATTATATATATATCAACTATCTGTTTATCAAAATATTTATCTATATGTCTACTAATCTATCTAATAATCTATATATCTATCTAATTATATGTCGATTTATCTATCTAACTATTTATATATCCATATATTTATCTGTCTATTTTATATCTATATATCTTTCTATCTATTTTTCTCTCTATCTGTCTATCTATCTATATTTATATCTATCTGTATATCTCTCTATCTATCTATCAATCATCTATCTATTTATCAATCTATCTATTTTTCTATCTATCTATTAATTTGTATAGCTATTTTTTATCTATCTATCTATCTATATATCTCCTTATCTATTTGTCTATCTATCTATTTTTTTATCTATATAGCTATATATTTCCCTATCTTTATGTCTATAAATATGAATATTTATTTTTCGATCTATATGTATATCTATTTGTCTATTTATTTGTACATCTATTTGTTTATCTATATGTCAATATATGTATCTATCTAATTGTCTATCTATCTGTCTATCTATTTGTCTAACTATTTGTCTAACTATTTGTCTAGTTATCTATCTTATTAACTATCTCTCTTTATATTTTTCAATCCATATGTTTATCTATATTTCTATCTTTATGTCTATCTATCTATCTATCAACCTTATTATATATATATATATATATATATATATATATATCTATCAATCTGTCCATCTATTAGTGTATCTATCTATCTAAATATCTATATATATGTCTATATATATATATATATATCTTTATAATCTTTCTATATATATATATCTATATATCTAACTATTTATCTATCTATCTATCTATAATTTATTTATCTTTCTATCGGTCTACCTATCTATGTGTCTATCTTCTGTCTATTTATATTTCTATTTATTTGTCTATCTATATGTGTATATATCTATCTATCTAACTATCTATTTATATATCTATCTTTCTATATATCTATCTGTCTATCAATTTGTCTGTATATCTATCTACCAATCTATCTATCTATCATTCTTTGTGGCTATCGGTCTATCTATCTCTCTATTTATCAATCTGACTATCTAACTACCTATCTATCCAACTATCCGTCTATCTATTTATCTATCTATCTGTTTATCTATCTTTATATCTATGTATCTATCTGTCTACCTAACTACCTATATATTTGACTGTCTATCTATATATCTATTTATCTATCTATATGTTTGTCTATCTATATATATGTGTCTATATTTATATCTATCTATCTTTAGTTCTTTCTATCTATTTGTCTATCTATTTGTCTATCTATTTGTCTATCTATATGTCTATCTATATGTCTATCTATATATCTATCTATTTGTCTATCTATCTATATATCTATTTATCTATCTATTTATCTAACTATGCATTTTTCTATTTATATGTCTATCTACCAATCTAAATTTCTGGATATCTATCTGTATATAGGTCTATCTAATTATCTATCTATCTATCTACTAGATTATCTATTATAAATCTAGTAGACTATCTATCTATTTATCTATGAATCCATCTATTTATATATCTATCAATCTATCTATATATTTTTCTATCAATTTATCTATCAGTATATCTATCTATCTATCTAACAACCTATATATTTGTATATATATCTATCTATCTAATGATTTGAATATCTATGTATCTAACTATATGTCTATATATCTATCTATCTATTTGTCTATCTATCTATGTTTATGTCTATATATCTTTAAATCTATCTGACTATCTATTTGTCGAATAATTTATTTATCTATTTATTATTTATCTCTATATAGGTGTTTCTATCTATCTATCTATCTATCTACCTATCTATCTATCTATATGTCTAATTATCTATCTATATAATTATCTATCTATATGGTTATCTATCTATTTATATTTCTTTCAATCTATCTATCTATATATCTATCTTTCTATCTATTAATTTTTTATCTATCTATCTAAATATATATCTATTAATCTATATATCAATATGTCTATCTATTTGACTAACTATCAATCTTTTTATTAGACAATTTATCTCTATATCTATCAATATATATCTGTCGATCTATCTTTCATTCTGTCAATCTGTCTAAATATCTCTCAATATATTTATATGTCAATCTGACTGTCTATCTTTCTATCAATCTATCTTTCTATCTATCTATCTTTCTATCTATCTGCATATCTATACATCTATTAATTTTTTATCTATCTATCTAACTATATGTCTATCATTCTATCTATCAATATGTCAATCTATTTGTATAACTATCAATCTATTTAGTAGTCTATTTATCTATCTATATATCTATATATTGATCTGTCTATCTTTCTATCAATCTATATGTCTATCTCTCAATATATTTATATGTCTCTGTGACTGTCTAACTATCTATTTTTATATCTATCTATCTATCAATTTATCTATCTATCTATCTATCTATTTGTCTATATATCTTTCTATATATCTGTCTATCCATCTATCTATATATTTGTCTATCTATCTATCTATCTTTTTACCTATCTATATATCTATCCATTTGTCTATTTATATGTCTAAATATCTTTCTATCGAGATGTTTATCAATTTATCCATCTATCTACCTACCTACCTACCTATCTATCTATCTATCTATCTTTATATCTATATATCTATCTATTTATCTATTTATCTATCTATCCATGTATTTATCAATATATCTGTCTGTCTATGTCTCTATCTATCTTTTTATCTATCTGTCTATCTATTTGTCTATCTAAATATCTATATTTTGTCTATATATCTATATATTTGTTTATCTATCTATCTATTTATTTGTATATCTATCTTTCTAAGTATCTATCTATCTCTCTATCTATCTTTCTATCTATGTGTATCTCTCTATTTGTTTCTATATATGTCTATATATCTATCTATCTTTCTTTCTATCTATCTTTATATCTATCTACTTATTTATTTATCTATCTTTCTATCTATTTATCTATCAGTCTAAATATTTGTCTATAGATATGTCTATCGATATGTCTATCTAATTAACTAAAGTTCAATCTATTTATCTATCTATATATCTATCTATCTATCTTTTGATTTGACTTTTTATATGTATATCTATCTTTATATCAAACAATCTATCAATCTGTTTTTCTATCTATTTTTCTATCTTTTTATTTGTTTATCTTTCTATTTATTTGTCAATCAATCTACCTATGTGTGTATTTTTTGATCTATGTATCTATATATCTATCTATCTGTCTATCTATTTATTTATTGATTTGTCAATCTAATTATCTATCCATCCATCCATCTATCTATCTATCAGTCAATTTATTCATATGTATATATATATATATACATCCATCAATCCTTCTATATGTCAATCTATCTATCTGACTATCTATCCTTCTATCTATCTATATTTCTATCTTTCTATCTATCCTTTAATCTAACTATCTATATATCCACATATATATATATATATATATATATATATATATATCTATCTATCTATCTATCTTTGTATCTCTCTTTCTATTTTCATTTCTATCGGCATGTTTATTTGTCTGTCTGTTGTCTGTTTATTTGTCTTTGTTTCTGTCTTTCTTTATGTCTCTCAATCTAACTATCTATGTATCATATATCTGTCTATCTATCTTTATATATCTATGTCTATCTGTCTATCTATCTTTATATATGTATGTCTATTTGTATATCTATCTGTCTATCTATCTTTCTATAACTCTATATGTCTATCTATCTCTTTATCAATCTATTTATCTATATGTCTATCTTTCTATCTGTCTATATATATGTCTTTTATCTATCAATCAATTAGTCTATCTATTTATCTATCTATCTATCTATCAATATATATGTATATCAATCTATCTGTCTATCTTTCTATCTATCTATCTGTCTATCTATCAATGTATTTATCTATCTATCTATATGTCTATTTTCATTTCTATCGGTCTATCCATCTAAATGTCTATCTCTCTATTTATATGTCTATCTATCGATATGTCTATATATTTGTCTATTTGATGATTTATCTATATGTATATCTAACATCCTATCTATTTGTCTATCTATCTCTCTGTATATCTATGTCTTTCTATATTTTTATTTATCTATCTATATATATATGTATATATTTGACTATCTATTTGTCTATCTATGAGTCTATCTATCTATCTATTTATTTGTCTATCTATCTATACATCTCTCTATATATCTAACTATCTATTTGTCTAGCTACGTGTCTATATATCTGTCTATCTATTTGTCTATTTATTTATCTATCTATCTATCTATTTATCTATTTATATATTTTTATATCTATATGTTTATCAATATTTCTATCTATATGTCTTTCTTTCTACCTATCTATTTATCTATTTGTATAATATTTGTCGATCTATCTGTCTAAGTATTAACCTATGTATCAGTCTATAAATCTATCTATATATCTTTCTATCTATATGTCTATATATCTATCTATCTATATATATATCTAGCTATCTCTCTATTTATCTATCTCTCTATTTATCTATCTATTTATTTATCTATCTATATGTCTATCTTTCTCTCTATCAATCTTTCTACCTTTTTTTCTATATATTTGTCTATTTATATGTGTATATATCTTTTTATCTATTTATCTATCTACCTGTATATCTATCTATCTACTTGTCTATCCATCTATCTATCTATTTGTCTATTTATTTGTCTATCTATCTATCTATATCTCTATCTATCTATCTATCTAATCTATCAATATGATGATCTATCTCTCCATCTATCCATCTAACTATCTATCTATCCATCTATCTATTTATCTATTAATCTATCTATGTGTTTTTCTTTATTTCTATCTATCTATGAGTCTATCTATCTAACTAACTACCTATATATTTGTCTAAATATCTTTCTATCTATCTATTTATCTATCTATCTATATATGTGTCTATCTTCCTATCTATCTATCTATCATTCTTTTAATCTATTTTTCTATCTTTTTGTCTATCTATAAGTGTATCTATTTGTCTGTCTATCTATTTATCTATCTATTTGTTAATAAATCTATTATCTTTCTATCTATGTATCTATCCATCTATCTAACTATATGTCTATTTTGTTGGGAATTTACCAATCGATCTATCTATCTATCATTATATATATATATCAATTTATGTATTTATTTGTCTATCTATCTGATTATTTATCTATCTATATATCTATCTGTCCATCTATTTGTCTAACTATATATTTATCTATCTGTCTATCTATCTGTGTATCTATCTATCTTTCTAAGTACCAATATATTTATTTATCTATTTATCTATCTATATTTTTGTTTATCTATTAATCTAATTATCTTTTAGTCTGTATATTTATCTTTCTATCTATCAATCATTATATTCATATAACTATCTATTTATCTATTTCTCTATATATCTTTCTATCAATGTATCTATCAATCGGTCTAATAAATTGTGTTTCTATTTGTCTATCTATCTATTTATAAGTGTATTTATCTATCTATTAATCTTTCTATCTATCTATCTATCTATCTATGTGTTTAATTATCTATCTATCTATTTATCTATCTGTCTATCTTTCTAAATATATATCTATCTATCAATCTATTTATCTATCTATTTATTTGTTTATCTATCTATCTAACTATCTACTTATTGATCTATCTATTAATATGTTATTTATTTGTCTAGCTATTTATCTATTTATCTATCTATCTATTGATCGATATATCAATCTATTTATCAATCGATCAATAAATCTATCTATCTATCTATACATATGTCTATCTATCTATCATTATATCTATATGGATATATGGAATGTCTATCTGTCATCTATCTATCTATATCTCTATCTGACTATTTATCTATCTATATGTCAATACATCTTTCTATCTATCTGTCTATCTATTTATCTATTCTATCATTCTTTCTATATATATATATATATATATATATATATATATATCTATCTATCTATCTATTTATTTGTTTATCTTTCTATGTATCAAATTTTCTATCTATCTATCTATTTATCTATCTATCTATCTATCAACTTATATGTCTATTTATTTGTTTATCTGTCTATATATCAATCTATTTTTCTATATATCTAAATGATCTATCTATCCATCTTTTTATCTATTTATCTATCTATCTACCTACTATTCTATCTATCTATCTATCTATCTATTTGTCCATATATCTTTCTATCTGTCTAATAATCAATCTATCTATCTATCTATCTATATGTCTGTCTATCTATTCGTCTGTCATCTATCTATCTATTTTTCCATCTCTCTATATTTCTATCTATCTATCTATTTGTCTATCTAAATATCTATATTGTTGTATATATATATATATATATATTTGTTTGTTTATCTATCTATCAATCTATTTGTCTATATATCTATCTATCTATATATCTTTATATCTGTCTGTCTGTCTAACTGTCTATCTATCAATCTATCTCACTATATATCTATCTATCTATTTATCTTTCTGCTATTAACCTATCTATCTATTTATCTCTTTATACATTTATAAGAGTATCTATCTATCTATCTATTAGTCTATCTATATGTCTATATGTCTATATATCTATCTATCTAATTGTCTATCTTTCAATCTATTTGTGAACCTATCTATTTTTCTATCTGTCTATCTTATTTTCTTTCTATATTTTTATCTATTTATCTATTTATATATCTATTTATCTATCTATATAATTATTTATCTATCTTTCTAACTATTTTTCTATTGATCTATCTCTCAATATGTCTATCTATATATCTAACTATCTATCTTTTTATCTATCTATCTTTCTATCTATCTATTATCTCTCTATCTATCTTTTTATCGATATGTCAACCTATCTAACTATCAATCTATCAATCTATCTATCTATTTATATATCAATCAATTTATCTATTTATCTATTTATCTAACTATCTTTTTGTTTTTCTTTCTTTTTAATATCAATCTCTCTACCTAACTATGTATCTATCATTGTATGAATATATATGTCTATCTATTTATTGAATTATCTATCTATCTGTCTATCTATCCATCTATCCATATGTCTATCTTTCTATCAATTTATCTATCTATATATCTGTCTATCAATACTTCTATATGCCTATTTATTTATCTGACTATCTATTCTTTTTTTATCTATATCTTTTTATCCATTTATCTATCTAATAATCTAACTATATATATATATATCCATCTTTTTATCTATATATATATATATATATATGTCTTTCTATTTGTCTTTCTATCTGCATGTTTATTTGTCTATCTATTTATTTGTCTATCTATTTATTTGTCTATCTATCTATCTTTCTGTCTTTCTATTTGTCTATCTTATCTTTATAACTATTTGTCTGATTATATGTCTGTCTATCTCTCTTTATAACTATATGTCTATCGATCTGTCTATTTGTATATATATTTGTCTATCAATCTATATGTATATATGTCTATCTATCTTTCTGTATATCTGTCTATCTATCTATTATCTATCTATCTATTATCTATCTATCTATCTATCTATCTATCTATCTGGCTGTCTATCTATCTAACTATTTATCTAAATATCACTACAAAAAAATGTATATTTAGCTAGGAAAATTTAGCTAGGGATAAAATCCCTTGCTAATCGTGAGGAATTAGCTAGGGAATAACACGTGAATTTTGATTTTACATCAAATTAAAATTTTGCGACGGATTAGTATGGATTAACGATGGAAATATTCGAGTGATTATATTCTCTCGCTAAAATTATCATAGATATTTGCGCAATCAAAAGTGGGAAATTTAGTGATGGATTTAGCGATGGAATTTCCCTAGCTAATTAGAATGAGACAAAATTCATTGCTAAATAATTATCTGGATTTATTTTTTTTTTGATTTTATATATCATTAGAAGTGATAATTCCTTAAATGTTTAATTTCTTAAAATATATGAATTTAGCTAGTGATTTTTCCCTAGCATTTTGGGCTAGTTATAATTTCTGTCGGTAATCTTTAATGATTTAATTTTTTTTAAGCATTATTTTTTTTAATATTTTATGTGATTTTTTATATTAAAGGTTTGTAATTGTCTATAGATGAGTGATTCTTGAAAGACACAATCTTCTCATATAATAATAAAAATATGATATTATAATAAAAAAATTAATAAATATATAAATCCGAATAAAAACTTTTATTAAATTAGACTAAAATAACTATTTTTTTTGATTATAAATTAATTAAAAAATTATACAATTTTTTTTTAATTTTTAATTATGATATTTAAATATTTGCATTTAAAAACATTATATAATTTATTATATATTTATAATAAGTTTCAAAATATTTTAATTAATAAAACAACATAACTAAAAATTACTACTAATAAAAAGCTAAAATAAACTATTGTTTGATTAAATAAAAAAAATTATAGAAATATATGATTTAACAAATAAATAAATAAATATTTATATTATTTAAAGTAAAAATAAATATTTTTATGATTACAAAAATCTTTTAAAAATATAATGACTAAAAGATTTGATAATTTTGAATTATAAAAAAAAATCAACTTTTTCATTAAATTTTAAAGAAAATAAGTTGATATTTAAATATTAATATATAGATGTTTTAATTACATCAAAAAAATTTTGATGATTTAAAAAATAAATGTTTTAGTATGGTTATTAAATGAATATTTCAATGATTCAAATTTATAATGACTAAAAGATGTTAATTTTATGCCTTTATAATTATTTCTTAATATATTAATAAAAAATAAATTGAATTCATATAAATTTAAATCCATAAAAAAAATAAATAAATAAATAAATAAATAATATAATAAATAAATATATATATATATATATATATATATGTATGTATGTATGTGTGGTGTGTGTGTGTGTGTGTATATATGAAATAATTTATTTTTATATAATATTATTTTATTTATTTATGAAATAATATCATTTATGGTTAAATAAAAATTGATTTCATTTTTTTAATTTAAATTATTTATTTTTTATAAATTTAGTTTACTTTTATATTTTTGTTTCTCTATTTTCTATATATTTACATCCAATTTTGTATTTATAGTTTCCTTGAAAAAAAAATGCTTAGGCATTAAGCACTTAATATTTTTTTTATCTTTCAACGACGAAGAGAGGAGAAGCAAAACGGGACTATTGGAGCAACCTACAAAATCGACCTCTTTTTGTTACTAGGTAATATTATCATTGCTCTTCTCCATCGAAATACTATTTACAAATCTCTGTCTCTCTCAATTTGATTACCACTAGTGGAGTTAAATTTTTAGGGTTATATTGATTTTCAAATACTAAATGTTTGGATATTATTTTCTGCTTCTATAACTTAAAAAAAATTATGCTTAATGTTTTATACTTTTATAACTTAAGAAAAAACAAACTTTATGTTTATTAGTTCTATTTTTTTGTCTCCAACAATATTATAAACAGATAACATTATATATAAACATTTATACTTTTATATAATCATATGGCATATATATATAAGTCTAAACTTTAATATATATAAACATATTACATTATATATAAACATTGATATGTTTGTATAAACATATAATGTTATGTATAAATATTTATACATATGTATTAATATTTATAAATATCTATACAAAATTTACATAAAACTATCCATTTATATAATTTTTTATATTGCAATTATATAACATATAAAATGTTTATACATTTTTGTAAACATTTATATAACATATTAATTTTTATATAAATATATAATTTTTATAATGTTTATATAAATGTGATATATATACCATATAATATTTATAAAAGTGATAGATATATATAATTATATTTAAGTTACATTTATAAAACTAATTTAAACACAAATATTATATCAAAACATTTGTATAATTATATAATCATATGCCATTATATATAAAAGTATTTATAATTATATTTAGTTTTGATCAGAATAAAGCAATGAGCAAGGCCATTTGAAAAAAAGCTCTCTTTTGCAAATAAGCAAAAAGATTAAGCTGGCATAGTTGGTGCAATTGAGAATGCTCATCTTTATCAAGGTAAGGGGGGAGAGATGATGCGCTCCGTTGTCTCCTGATTGATAGAATGTATTGCATTGTGTCATTTATCATTATCCGAGAGGATAACACAAAGTTTGTTTGATATCATCAATGAGATCTTGAGCCATCCCAACCCTCAGATACATGTGGTGCTACACCTTGCAAGTTAATTTCTTTCCAACATGACCCATTATATCATCAAAGCTCCATTTATCTTCTTCCCCTTTAAACTTCATAGAACACAGCTATTGGTGCCTTGAAACCCTTTGTTCGAGCATTCCTAGTTCTTGTAGATAATGGTGATGCAGCCTGTGTGACCTCAAAGTACCTATAGTAGCTTTCTGATCAAAACACTGCTATTAGAAGGGGCTCAACATTAGCCCTAGGAGTTCTTCCTTATATGTTATTGGCTCATATATCGAGAGAGGTTGTCTTCAAGCTCTGTGAGATTGAGATGCAGGGTGATATTGAGATTAGAGATGTTAAAGGAAGGGTGAATGCTATCAGATGGCTCATCTCTCTATCTAAAACATTTTCTCATGAAAGATTGGCTCCTAGTTCTCGCTTACTCATCTATTATATGATAAAGGAAAAGGTAATGGCTTGTTTATTTGAAGCTATGGATGACTATTCTGTCGATAACATAGGATATGTTGGTTCATGGGTTCGTGAGGCAGCCATTGAAAAATCGAGGTGTGAGCTTACATTCTCTATGATGTATCATCTTCCCCTTCAAAATCACATCTAGTCGCTGAAAATGAAGAAGACACTGAGGTAGTGATGTTCTTTGATGAAAACATGGTTACAATGTGGCGATGGGCATTGCTAAGCAAGCTGTGGAAAAGATTGATGGATTATGTCTGCAATAACTCTACAAAGGATTCTTCATAGTAAGAAGACCTTAGTCAGGTGCATATCTTTTAGGGATAGACTAGAGCAGATTGTTCCCTGCAATGTAGTTATACTATGTAGTGTTTGTATCACCATCCTCATAATCTCATGCTTGTTTTTTTCTTTTTTCTCTTTTTTGACAATGGGCGTGCTTTAATTGCAAGTTCCTGCCATGTGTTATTCTTGTTTCATGCGGCTACTTGAATTTCCATGTTATAGTAAGGTAGTGATGTATGGATTAGTTATTTCAATTGGTAGATAGCAAGATTCTCTAAGGAAGGCATCAATATCTATGCTGCTGGACATTATTTGTGAAGATAGAATTGAAGCCTTGCTGAAGGAGAGGCTTAGAGGGATCATGCTCTGCCTTGATCTCTTGTGGATTCTCTAGAAGCACCGACGATGTGACAGATTTATTGTTCGTACTTTTAAGGTATGGCATCATATTTTCTAAATGAAATTCTAACATGATGGGTGTTATGAACATCGATATCAATTTCTTGTATGATCTAAAATAACTTAACTTTTTGAAGTTTCATATGAACATTGCGGTTTTGGTTTAGGGTTGCTAAGAATGATTGGAGAGAAAGAGAGAAAGAGAGAGAGGGGGGAGAAAGAAGAAGAGAAAAATATAGAAAAAAATTATTTAAATCATAAAATTGATTTTTGAATATACAATCTTAGGCATATGTGTGTGTGTATTGAAGTGTATACATGTAAGAAAAATAATAATAAAAATGTGCATTCTTTTATAAGTTTGTGCTTTGTGGTACCCCACAAGTCAAATGCTCCCAAGCAAATAAAAAAAACTATAGTAAATACTTAATAATCATCATGTGTGTGTGTGTGTGTGTGTGTGATGTGCGTGCGTGCAGCGTGCGTGCATGCGTGCGTGCGTGCGTGCATGCGTGCGTGCATGCGTGTGTGTGTGTGTGTCTATACAAGTATCCACAATACTATATGTATGGTATGGTTTGGGGCATCCTTCAATTTAAGTGTTCAAATAAATAAAAAACAAAAATTCAATAATCGGGATAAATAAATAAAAAAATAAATAAATAACACACACACACACACAAATGTATATATGCTAGTAAAATAATAAAAAAAATGAGCATTCTTTTAAAAATCAGGAGTGATTATTGTATAACAAAAGTAATAAAAATAAGGCATAGAGGTATCGCCTAGTACGCATGACTCTTGCATAGGTCCGGGATTTGTGAGTTTAATATCTTGATAGTTTTATCCCTGAAAATCATAAATTTTATATTGTTATGTCTGATAATTCACAAAGGAGCAAAAATAATAAAATTTTGTATTCCTAAACGAGAGTACTTATTATCATACCAGTGCATTACCTCATAATATATCTCATACTTCATGATATATACCTTAGGGTATATATTGTGTATGATGCTTGAAATTGGAGAAAATTTTATCTTTATTAAGTTAAAATATCAGATGAACATTCATTTTTGTATATTGTTTTTTAAAATTTTTATTATTTTTTATTTATTATTTTATTTTTTTATTTTTTTTATTTTTTATTTTTTATTTTTTTTATTTTTATTTTATTTTTATTTTTATTATTATTTTTTATTTTTATTTTATTTTATTTTTATTTTATTTTATTTTTATTTATTTTTATTTATTTTTATTATTTTTATTATTTTTATTATTTTTATTATTTTTATTATTTTTATTTTTTTGTATATTAATGTTTCATGTATGATCATAATTAATAATGGAGATGTATTTATTAGGAAATATATAATAATCAAATTATAAAGAATTTATTTAAAAATATCAAAGTATTACACACACACACAAAGTAAAATATCAAAAGTTTGAATGAAGATTTATGATGGGTTAATTTTCAAAGCGTTTTCTTAACAACTTGGCTGGGAAGACAGTCATTTTAAAACTCAAGTGGAGAATGGAATACAAAGGTGACCTACCTTGTGTTCTTTTCCTATGCATTACATTTTTTTTCTCATTTTTTTTCTTTGGTTTCTTTCAGGTTTCCTTGCTTCGGTGGATTCCTATATGTACCTACGGGCATGCAAAAATTCAATACCACGTAGCTTGTTGTCATTTACACTTATATTTTTCTTTTGTTTGCCACTTTTTAATGAGTTTTGTACGGAAATAATACATTTTAAATAAAAATTTCAAAATATAATGCTAGTTTGAAAAATATTACCAAATTAATGTGTCTAGAAACAACGTGGCAATTTGCATTGTTGTGAATGATGGTCATTGCCATGCTATTGAATTTTAAAAATTAAAGGCCGACGTTGTGAATGCTGGCTATTAAATTTTAAAAATTTAAGATGTATGCATTGGGAATAACGAGAGAGTGTGTGGCATCCAATCTAGTGAAAAACAAGGTTGAACAAGCCGTATCCATGGATATTTGTTTCATAAGTACATCCACCGCCCTGACTGCCACTACAAATATCATTCCAGCTTTTGGAACTCATACCTAAAAGAAGATATAAAACCTCCCACCGTACCCAAATCTCCTCCTCCATTTCTTTCATTCAGTCAATTTGAACCCATTGGGGAAGGACTTAAGCTTGTCATTAAAAGCACTAACAAAGAAAGAAGATTTGAGATGAGGGGTTTACAGGTGATGGAGTGGAAGAAAAGAAACATCATGATTACTAGAGAGTGTGTGGCAAGAATAGAGAGCATAGTAAGAGGTGTGAGGGAGAAAATGGAAATTGTTAGATTAATAACATTTCCTCTGTTCTCTTTAAGGAATCATTCAAAAGTAGATATTGACCAGAAATTTATAGAGCTTAGGTGCATCGTAGATGCTTATTCGACTAGAGGAGTTGTTTTATATGTGGGTGAACTTAATTGGGTCTCTGATATCTGACCAAATTATGGTTGGCAGGCACGTACCAACATTACAGAGTATATTATCACAGAGATGCAAAGTCTGATCTACGGAATAAGTAGCGAGGCTAGAAAAGCATGGCTCATGGGAATCACCACATTCCAAATTTACATCAAGTGTAAAGCAGGCTTTCCCTGTCTGGAGACTATTTGTGAACTTTATGTAGTCACTATTCTAGTTGGAAGCTTTAATCATAGCTTCAATCTCAATGGGTAAAATGATTATTTTTTTTCACTTAGATTCTTCTAGTGCGATATATCAGTCACTTATGATACCATCAATGACTCAAATACACACCCACAAAGTCACACACAAACACATACACCAACACACTTATTCATATGTATCGTCATGTCAACTATTATATATATATGTGTGCATAAACACTTCATATCTCACTAGTCATGCATTTGACTAAGTTTAAAAAAAAAGAAAAAAGGGTGTTGAAGCAAAACATCTACTTGTGAGAGTGGCTCTGGCTGGGAAAAGATTGAATCTGGATTACTTACAAAAAGTACAACATGCAACTCCAATTACTCCATTAACCTCGATAAAGAAACTCAAGTTTGAACCCATGAGTTCATTTCTACAGGTACTTCTTGCTTGAGTTTAGTGTCATGGATCTAGTGGTATAAGAAGTAAAGAGGGGTGATGATAAGGTGCCTATTATTTTTATTAAATATGAAATATGATATTGTCTTCTCAAATATATCTATATACTCTTCTTCCTATTAAATGATTTTTTTTTCTTTAATCATGATTTTGAGTGATCCTGTCAACTTCAACAAATCAAGGGATGCTTGCCACAAGTGGCTTCTCCATTTCAATCCAGAGAAAATCATCAAGTTAAATTCATCTTCTTCATCTTCCATTTCTGCATCATCTCTTGATCAAACCACCAACTTAACTTGGTAGCTCACTTGGGAATCTGTATGGCCAAGATGCAATATTGAAAGCAAAAATGAATCCAAACTTGATCTCATGTCAAACCCAAATTCAAGCCTAAATTTGGTATCATCAAGCGAGGCAGACATTGATGAAGGTCTTGATTTTTAAAATTCAATCATGTGGCAATGATTGCCATTCACAATGATGACTATTACCATAATGTTTCCAGATGCACTAGTTTGGTAATATTTTTTAACAAGCATCATATTTTGGATTTTTTATTTAAAACATATTATTTCTGTAAAAAACTCCTTTCTAATTTTCTTATAATTAACCATGGACTGATGGGTGAAGCTGGGAAACACAAAAGAATATGTTGATCGATAGTTCACTAAAAATCTTGGAGAAATCTTGATTCGGTAATTTAAAAATATGCTCATGATTATCTCATTGTGTGAAATTTCTAGCCAATGGCAGTTGGTATTGCATGCGCTAGTCTTTGTGTTTATCAACGGCATTGTTTTGTGTTCTTTATTGGTTTGTAAATTTAATATGTTATGCTCCATGTGCAGGTGTAACAATGTTCTCTATTTGCATTGAGTACCAGAAGACAAAGAACTAGAAGATGCTGACCATGCTGAGAGACCTATATATGTGTTTTTTAAGTCCTAGATTATTTCCTTATGTTGTCTTTGATGGTATGTGTAGCTGCATGAAAGTACATATGTTTGTGTTTACACACACACACATGGGCACATACATACATGCACACGTATACATACATGCAACTGATCGTAAGGTTAAAAAAATGCTGTTGGAAGAGCAGCTAGATACAAAAAGGGCATTGGCAGATACAAGGAAGGAGTTGGAGGAGGAGAGAAAATGCAGACTAGAACTAAAGGAAGCATTGCATATGGCCATGGAGGGACATACTCGAGTACTAGAGTAGTATACAAATTTTGAGGAGATGGGGAAGAGAAAGGAACATCAATTTCACAGATAGATTATACTTTGTGCACTGTCATTAGATACATTGATAAAAAATAATACGTAATCAAGTTTTGTTATGTTTCTGTGTTAACTATGTAACTTATTGTATCAGAATATTTTATTAACTAATTTTATTTTTTGTTAATTATAAATAATTATTTATAGATTATGTTTTTTTTAATTTAATATAAAAATTTAAAAATATGTATTTAAATTTTATGTAAATAATTAAAAATGTTAAAATAATTTTAAAAAGAAAATAGCTAGGGATTTTCCCTCGCTAATATAGCTAGGGAATTTTCTCTCGCTAATATAGCTAGGGATTTTTCCCTCGCTAGTTTTGCTAGGCAATATTTCCTCGCTAGTTTTGCTAGGTAATATTTCCTCGCTAATTTTGCTAGAAAATATATTTCCTCATTAATTTTTGTGACAAGCACTTTACCTTGGGAAATGTTTCATCATTAATCCATCATTAATCTATCGTTATATCCACTTTAGCGATGAAAATAATATATTTAGCTACGGAATTTTCCCTAGCTATTTGGGATTTTTCTTATAGTATATCTATCTTTCTATCTATCTATTTATCTATCTGTCTGTCTATCTATCGACCTATCTATCTATCTTTCTATCTATCTTTCTATCTATCTATGTATCTATTTGTCTATGTACCTATCTATATTTTTGTATGTCTATTTGCCTATCTATCTATCTGTCAATCTATTTGTCTATCTTTCTCTCTATATATCTATATGTTTTTTTTCCATCTTTCTATCTATTTTTTATATATCTGTCTATTTGTCTATTTATAAGTCTATCTATTTGTCTATCTATCTATATGTCTATCTATTTGTATATATATATATATTTCTCTATATATCTATCTTTCAAATCAATCTGTCTGTGTACACTACAAGAAATTATCTATATAGCTATAAAAATTTAGCTAGGGAAATAATTTCTAGCTAATTTACGAGAGATTAACTAGGGAACTACAAGTGATATTTGATTTTATATTGAATGAAAAATTTGTGATGGATGTGTGATGGATTAGAGATAGAAATTTTTAATTGAAAAATATCTCTAGCTAATATTGTCAGATTTTAGCACTAACATTAGCGGCAAATTTATTAATGACTTTAGAAATGGATTTTCCCTGGCTAATTAGCTCGAGAAAAATTCCCTCAATAAATCATTATCTAGAAAAATATTTTTACGATTAAATATTAATAGCAAATGATTAGTTCTTAAATTATAATTTTTACAAAAAATATACATTAATCTAGAGATTTTCCCCAACATAGCTTTAGTTTATTTTCATCATTAATTTATTGTGAAATATTTTATTTTGTTTTATATATTATTTCTTTTAATATTTGATATAATTTTATATATTAACGGTTTTTCATGTTCTATGGATGAGGATCCTTGAAAGATGTCTTCTCCTCATATAATTATAAAAATAAGATGTTACAAATAAATAATTTCAAAAATATATAAATACGAATAAAAATTTATATTAATAAGGACAAAAATAACTATTTTTTTGATTATAAAATTTTAAAAAAATATACAAAATATTATTTGAATTAATTAATAATGATATTTAAATATTTATAATAATAAATACATTAAATAAAATTAATTTTATAATTATAAACATTTTTTAAAATATTTAAAATTGTACATCAACATGCATAAATAGTTGTATTAATAAAAACATAAAATCATTATTTGTTTGATACTAAAAAAAATATTCATAAAAAACAGATTTAACAAATAAATAAGTAAATATTTATATTAATAAAACAAACAAAATTTAATGATTATAGAAATTTTTTTAAAAAAATATTACTAAAAGATTTCAAATATTTGAATTATAAATAAAATCATAATTTTTTTAAATGTAAGATAAAATAAATTAATATTTAAGGATAAATATATTGATGTTTTAAATACATCCAAAAACTTTTGACGAGTTATAAAAAAATATCTCCAAGTGCTTATTAAAATAATACTTTAGGTATTTTTTTAGGGGTTAATAAAAGTTTTTTTAAATATTACTAATGATATTTTTTTCTCTTAAAGTTTACAAGTGATGGAAGTTTTGACTCTTTATTGTGCTTGTGTTAGAGATGACATTTTGGGTAAAGCCAAACTATTTATTAGTTTAATTAGAAATTATGTTTGGCAAATCTAATATCTCTGAGAATTTGGTTGCTCACATTGATTTAGTAGGCTAAAAATACTTAACCTAGATCTTCATTGCTTAGTTTGCAAGTGAATACCTACTCAGGTTTTGCTACTTGAATTGTTGATATTGTGGAATCTTGATAACATCAAATTCTTTAAATTTAATATTGTTCATGTTTTTTTTCACAACCTCCATAATTTTGATAAAATTAATGAAAATATTAATTCTTTTCATTAAAAAAAAAGAAACCATCCTCAATTAAATATAAAATATGAGCTAATCATGGTGATGCTAATTAGCAAATTCTTTTTTTTTTGCTAATTTAATATTGTTTGAAAATATTTTTTTTATTGTTGTTAGGTGTTATTAGACCTAGAAAAAATTATGTATTGGTGCATTAGAATAATAATTTTTAAAAAAGTACCTAAATAAGTAAATATTCATATTAAAAAATACATCAAAATAAAAGATTTCTACTTCTTGGTGAACTCAAAAAATACTTTTATTGCTCCTGTATATTTATTGATTTGAAAAAAATTTAAAAAATAAAAACAAAAAATCTATTTTCAAAAACACTATAGCAAGAGAGGTTTACTGTTTTGAAAAATATTATGCCGATTTGAAGCAATATAATATTTATATAAATATTATAAACACATAACATTATATATAAACATTTATACATTTTTATAATCATATGACATTATATATAAATGTTTATACTCTAATATATAATATATATAAACGTATAACATTATATATAAATATTGATATGTTTATATAAACATATAATGTTATATATAAATGTTTATACATATGTATAAATCTTTATAAATATTTATACAACATTTACAAAACTCTATCCATTTATATAATTGTTTATATAGCATTTATAAAAATATAAAATGTTTATACATATGTATAAACATTTATATAATATATAAATTTTTATATAAAAATATAATATTTATAATGCTTATATAATTGTGATATTTATACATTATAATATTTATAAAAGTGTTTCATATATATATATATGTAACATTTATAAAAATATTTTAAATACAACATTATATCTAAACACTTGTACATTTATATAATTTTTTTATGCCATTATATTTAAAAGTTTAAACTTTAATATAAATGTGCAACTAAGAGAATAGTGATGTGCAATATGATGCTTGTATGCATACACAAGAGATTATCTCTATAATATATATATATATATATCATATGAAGAAATTATATATTATAGAGGGATATTAGTAGTTTTATCTATGAATGAGGATGAAAGTATTATTGGGTATTTAGAGAGACAAGTCAATTATCATTGTCATTTGGGAGTCTTCATAGAGCTCTTCTATCATGATGATTACTTTAAAGAAGTAAACAAATCTTTTTTTTAAATTGTTGTTGATACTTCTTATTTGTTATTTATTATAGTTTTCATAACTCATCTTTTTACTTAGATGTATGATTATTAACTCAGAAGTTAATAATCATAGTATAGAAAAAAATTATTTGCTTAATATTTTCTTATTTTTTTAAAAATATTGAAATAGCTACTAAAAAATTATTTAAAATTATTTGTTAAATTAATATACAAGTTGAAATTTGTTGCTTTTTTCGTTTTTTTTTATTTTTGGATTTATTTGTAGTCTTAGTTTTGTAAGTTATATTTGTAAGTAATTAATTTTTAATTTTATTTTTTTGGATAATGTTAAGATTATATATTTTTATTGTTATGGTCAGATATTTTATTAGGTGTTTGAATATTATTGATATGTTACTTATTCATTATTTACTTGGTTATTTATTTTTTTATTTAATTGAGATGTTATAAATTTTGTATGGTTATACATTTATACAATATATCAATGGTTATATGAAATAATATATATTTTTAATAAATGAAATAATATGAAAATTTAATTGCCAATTAATAGTTTTCATGGTTAATAGTAATATTATTTATTTTCTCCATTGTTATAAACATAAATTTATTTTTTTTATTACTGAAATTTATTTGATTAATTTATAAATAATATTATAAAAAATAACCATAAGAATTTCATAAACTATTAACCATAAATTTATTTAATTATTAAATAATATAATTAATGGTTAAATATAAAATAATTTTGTTTTCTAATATTTTCTATCTTTGACCCATCACTCACCCGTCTGGCCGTCTCTACATAATTAGGTCAATTCACTTCTAAAAATCATTTGTCTATCAGAACACAACGTCATCAAAGCATCATTTCGTAGATTCTTATTAAACAAAGAAAATATATGTAACTCTCTTTCTATCTATCTCTCTCTACCTTTTTTTTGTTTATTTTCATTATAATTTAATGAGAAATTAGTAATTCCCTTTGAAAATTTAAAATCAGCAATAAGCTAAATGGTGCTTTTTTGTTGAGTTCTTCTGTGTCAATGATAAATAAGTAGTGTGAATTTTTTTATTTTAATGATTATTTTTTAAAAGGTTTAATGGATTTCAAATTAACAGAAAGTGTGCTAGCTCTGAAATTCGAAGAAGAATAGTAAAAGAGGACGAAGAAAATAACAAGAGGAGGAGAAGAGCAAGCTACTATAATTTTTTAAATTCAAGTTAACTCTTATATTTTAATTTATGGTTTTTATATTTTAGAATTATTGTCCTATAAAGAAGATGTATATGAAGAACCTATGGAAATTTATCTACTAATCATGCTTTTGGTGTTATAGTGTGAAACTCTTATATATTTCTCAAAGAAGAAGTTATGCTTAACCATAACCTTTAATTTTGGTGTCATTACTCATGTTGATAGTTTGTTGAGGCTGTAATTTGTGTTGGTGGATGATGATGAATTCTGATTAGTTTTTTTTCTTAATAAATCATATTTTTTTGGTCTTTAATTAGGTACCCAATATATTCCATAGTAAATCTTCTCTGTTAAGATCGTTGATGCTTTAATTAATTTAATTGCCCTGATATTAATTATTTTTTAATTGTACTATTGAAAAAATTCACTACACTAAACATGATTATATCTATCTAATATTGGCATGTAGAATCAAAGCAAACTTAATTGAGAAATGGAAGGTGTAGATGACTAAGAATCCAAGTCAAACTATATATTATTATAAGCAAGAGAACAAACATTGTGCAGAATTTTCTTAATGTGTTTTATTAGATACCATGCATTCTCAAAGCACACTAATCATGCATGGTAATTTTTTTCGTGTATACATTTAAATAAGTAATTATTCCATCATTATACAATGTTCACATGAGTAATATGATAGATAATTTGATTAGTAATAAGTATACCCTTCTTTTTTAAAAAAAAATGCGCATATAGTATTTTTATCCAAAGTAGTGTAGATGTGTGGTGCATGTGAAGTTGTTTATTTAGTGCAGCCTATGTTTTCTTTACATGCACATTATTTATTATTTACAATGAAACATGTGTACTAATATACTTCTGTACACAAAAAACTTGCCAATTTATTTGTGACAAAAAATTAGAAATTATCATAAATAATATTGTTCAACTAAATGAAAAAAAAAATCAAACAAGAAGAAACACGTCATTTAATAGACTTTCAAAAATTTGACTATGATCTAATGTTGATTCTGAGATTATTATTGAAAATCAAAATATCAAAATAATGTTTTTTGATTAAAATGGTTTATTGGATCTAAATCTCCATATGAAGAAATATCTTTAAAATTGGTGTGATATTTTAGATTTAATGTTATTATAGTAGTATATTTTTTGTTAAATTCAATATTTAGCAATAAAAAATTAATGATAAACAAAAATTAAAAATTATCATTAATGCATTATATGATATTCTTGATATATGATACTCTTGATATAGCATATGATTTCCTTTTATTTTTTTTCTTTTCAGCTATTTTAGATTTAGCATATGTTAATAAACCCCTTAGTGCAGTTTATGATACTCTTGATATATGTTATATGCACACACACACACACACATACACACATATGTATGTATACTTTTTTGTTTGTAATTATTTGTATCATTATATTTTTTGTTATTTAGATATTTTCAATGTTTTGTTTTGATGTAACATCATAATATGAATATATTAAATAATTTTATAATTTTTTTGCAATTATAGCCATGTAATAGGTTGATGAAATTAATTAACCCGTTTTAGAATCTTTTAAACAAAGTGATGTGGCCATTTGGTTGATTTGCTCTTTGATTATTTGGGTATTGTGAAAAATAGCCTTCTCGGACTGCTATTTCCAAAATGTAGCTTTTTTTAATCTTTTGTTTGATGAAATAATACATTTATGTGTGCAGTCTGCTCATAAAAGTTTATATTGAAAATAACATATCATGTGAGCTAACAACCATCAAAGAAAATGAAAATAGGCTTTTCAAAACAAAAATTAATTTCTTTGTTAAATATCTAATCAATAAAAGTATAAGTGATGGTCATATCTATAATTTTTGCTAAATTTATAAGTTGTCATCCTTCATATCATTTAAGTTTATATTGATGTGTATGTAAATAATCTTTAAGTAAATTACTCAAATATTAGGATAAATTTATTTTGCACTGCTATTTTTTAGGTAGTTCTTTAGGTCATAAGATGGTGTGTCCTTAGGTTGCTACATTAATTAGCTATTTATTTATGCATTTCTTTGGCATTTACTCTAAGTGTTTTATTCATGTGTCTCTTTAATGTTAAGCTTTAGTTTTACTCGATTATATTCATCTATTTCTAATATCTAACTTGTTAGTAAACTTAATGTAGGATGTGACATAATTACTAAGATCTCTATAATCAATGAGTTTTGCTTAATTCTTATTCTTATTATCTTAGTCAGTTTTCTTTAGCAAACTATCTTTTGATTATAGGTTCCCACAAAATATGTTAATGTTAATGCTTGTAATTGTTCATATCTTTAATCAATCTATATTTGTAATGCTAAAAATTTGAAATTGCAGGCTTTTCACATCTATGTTTTCTAGTTTAATACTTTGTATAATATGTTTTCTAGTTCAAATCTATTATGGTTCATGTCTTAATTCTTCATTAATTCATTTTAATGAGTTCTTGGAATTGGATCTTCATTCCATTTTTTTTGTTCCTATTTATTTTATATTCAAAGATTAAATTGAATAATAGTTGAAATTTTCTTATTTGATCTTCATTGAGAAATGAGAAGCTTACTCCTATATCTTACTCCTTCCACTGTTGCCGCCTCTGTTACTACCGCCACTACCGCCACTACTACAACCATCGTTGCCACTGCTGCCACCAGTGCCGCTTCTTCCACTACTAAATATAGGCTTTTACTTACCTATAATAGGCTAAAACTCTACCCAAAAAATTTGGAGACACACAAACATATTCACAGATATATAAAAACAATAATTATAGGCATGAACAAACACAAATAAAAGTTGATTGTCATACAACTTTAACAAAAATCCAAAAGATGTCCAGCAATTATATTTAGAAAGAGAGATTGCAAAAATAAAATATTTTAGGAATAATAAAGATAAAATAAGCTAGCCCTCCTTTTTAAAAAACTAAAATTGATAAATATGGGACCCATGCATTGGAAGGACCATGGCAATATCTGAATGCTCGAAATCATAATTTTTTCATCTGTCTCAGATAATGTATCCTGCAAAGATTCATAATTAGGTTAATCAAAAAAGCAAAGAACTAAACAAGAATAAAAAAAATTGAAACCTGCAAAAAAATTTCATAATTATTTGCTACAGATAGACAAAAATAAATAACAGTTCAGAAATAATTCTCATACAAAATCATCCTCATAATTTGTAGGGGATGCTAGCCTGTCCTACGAGGTTTCACAGCTAGATCTAGGAATGCTATGTCTTGCACCAATACCGCTAACCGTGACTCCATATAGGACATCTACTATTGCATTACATTCTTAATTTCTTTCATCTCATCGTTCATTTCATTAATTTCTTGCATTTCTTCCATCAAATTAGTAAACTACGCATCCTTTTATTCTTTAATTTCATATATTTCTTCCTTCAATATTAGATATCTTCTCATCCTTCTATTCTTTAATTTCATATATTTTTTCCTTCAAATGAGATATCTATTCATCCTTCTTTTTCATTTTGGTATCCATAACTACAATACGTTCATTTGTTTCCATTGCTTGTTGTTTGACCACCTCATCGACCATTACTGAGACATATGAATTAGAAGCATGACTATTACAACAAAATGCCACAACCTTCGAGTCAATTTTATACACTCGCTGCTTCTTATGACCTCTTATGGTCTCCAAATAAATAGGATCATAGTCACTTGGTTGAAAATCCATAGAACTCTCAACGTGTTGATGAGCAACTGTCACACGTTCCGCCATTAGGTCCTGAGATAAAATAGAGAAAAAAACTATTCTAGATATACAAAAATAAAATAAATATTTTGCATTCCAAATAATTATCAAAATGTACTGTAGTATTATACAACCTTATTAATATAACAAGTTCTTATAGCAATCATCTAAGACTTGTTATCAATGAATTGACTATCCACTTTCTTCACATGCATCTTCCTGAAATTCTCATAGAAATTTGGATCTCCACCCAATTCTCCAGCCTAGAATATATTTTTATTAAGTTATTAAAAAACAAATGCTCAAAAAATTTAACAAAATTAATAAAACCATGCAGAGATTTTATTTATTGGACTATTAGGACAACCACTAAATATATAAATGTTTAAAATTTTAAAAGTGTACCATATCTCGAGAGTGCTCAATGCTCAACTTTGACCCTCTTTTGTGTCGACAACTTCATGTTCCTAGTCCAGCTACGTCACTTCATTGATTTTTGCTGGCAATATCTAATTTTTTCTTCACATCTGGCTCCTCCCAATACTCAAGCCACTTGAGCCAGTCATCCTCAGATATAAAATCAGAACTTTCTTTCATATTCTTCAATTTATGGATAAAATCAGAATATCATTGAGCAGCTTTGATCTCACATAATGACTTTATCTTTCCATCAAATTTGGGTGCTCATGTGTACTGATTCTATATATAGAAAAATCACAAAAGAATTTATATTAACAACAAAATTTTATTATTTACTGCTTGAATAATAACCAAGATAATAGTTAAGTAATTTGATAATTATTTTTCAATGCGTTTGTTTTGTTATATTTACCTGAAAGTCATCAAAATAGGACTCTTTTGTCGATTCAGAAACTTTCTTAAAGGAGAATGCTTTAGAATCATCCATTTTCCTATAAGATTTTGTAATTATAGTCGAATACTTGTGAGATGGAATAAAACTGTACGAATAAATAAATAACATTGAAAACAAGTAAATCATAACAATATAAAAAAACCACTAACAGAAACATCAAATTTTTTTTTCAAGTCATTTTTACATATTTCTTTTACCTCCCATCCACAATCTCAATTTCTAACTTTGCATTGACTATAGAGGAAGGCATAATATTTGATGATGTCATTGGTTTTGTAAATGGAGAAACTATAGGTGTAAAATGTGGTGTAGAAGATAGAGATGGATCAAAAGTGTGTGCAGGAAGCACAATGGGTGGTTGGCTTACATTTGATATGGTGATCAGATGCTAAATGATAAAATGATACTTTTTTGCAGTAGAAAGTTGGTGATTAGATGAGCAGAGGGAGAGAAAGAAATGTCAATACATTGATAGATTATACTTTATGCACAGTCGGTAGATACAGTGATTAATAAGATGTAATATAATAATGTTATTTTTTTGTTTTAGTTATTTAAAATTTGTATTAGAATAAGTTATTAGATGAATTTTTTTTGTTTAAATTAAAATTTTCATTTATAGTTTCTATTTTTATAATGAACACGCAAGCATTTCACTCGTACTAAGTTTATAGTTTCATTTATAGTTTTTGTTGAGTCACGATAATGCAAAATAAATGATACTGAGCTAAATTGACAGTGAGCTAAATGTAGTATATATGTAAATATATACTAGCATTTCACTCATACATATATTATTGCAGTATATGTACATATAAACAGTAGTATTATGTGTACATATAAACTTAGTGCAAATATACTCAGTATATACGTACATAAATACTGTAGTATTAAATGTACGTATATACTAACTTTATTCATACATATATATCTCATTTGGAGGTGTTGCTGCTGCTCCCGCTGCCGCTCCTGCCACTACTGCAATTGCCGTTGTTACAACCAATGTAGTATAATAGAAATTGAAGACGATCAATTTCTATTTGAAGATGAGTTCGAACTTCTATCGGAATCAGACAAAATATCAGAAGATCCATTGGAGGATGACAGTGATGCCGATAATTAAATTGTTATAATTGTATTATAATATTCAACTATCAAAGAATTTTTATATTTTGTTGAAATCGATCGGTGTGTTTTATTCGAAAATGCATACTTGTTCATCATATCTCTATTGTTTGTTCTATATTTTATTTTGTATCGCAAATGGTGCCTAAAGGACATGGTCATGGTGGAGGTAGACGTCGACACATAAATGAACCAAATTCTTCTAGTATGCTACATCATGTTCATTTCTATCACCATCATTGAAAGATTTTATTTTGTTTTAGTTATTAATAAGATGAAATATAATTATGCATTGATAGATTACATCTAGTATGCAAATGGTCATGAGCTAAATGATAAAATGTGGTGGAGGTGGATTTTTCAACAGACATGATGCACCGTGACTCATAGAGCTTTTTTGCAGTAGAAAGTTGGTGATCAGATGAGCAGAGGGAGAGAAAGCAATGTCAATGCATTGATAGATTATACTTTATGCACAATCAGTAAATACATTGATTAATAAGATGTAATATAATTATGTTTTTTTTTGTTTTAGTTATTTAAAAATTGTATTAGAATAAGTTATTAAATGAATTTTTTTGTTTAAATTAAAATTTTCATTTATAGTTTCTATTTTTATAATGAACACACAAGCATTTCACTAGTACTAAGTTTATAGTTTCATTTATAGTTTTTGTTGAGTCACGGTAATGCAAAATAAATGAAAATTATGGACGGCAAACGGTCGATGAGAAAAATCTATAAGATTTGGTAAAACACTTATGTTCGTTAAATGGTTGGTAATTAGTCGGTAATTTCTATTCGCTATTTCCATCCTAATTTACTGACAATTTCCGACCCAAGACATTTTGGTCGGAAGTTATGGTTGGTATTCGGTGGTGAAATGGTCAGTAATTACAGACCTAGATATTTGGTCGCTAGTTTGGTTGAAAATTATAACCTTAAAAATATATTGGGATAACCATTATACCGACCATTTTTTATGGTTATATATTTTTGGTCGTTAAATGGTCAGTAATCTTTTGGGAATGTTTTTCTCTAATTCCCTTTTTATTTATAGACCATATTATCGATCAAATATATTTGGTCGTTAATATATGGTCGTTAGTTGGTTGGGAATTTCATCAGAAGATTTTTCTCCAATGTGCCTCTTCAAATCTGTAAATTAATCATGAATCGGTCAGTAATTACCGACCTATATATTAGGTCAGTAAATGGTCGGTATTTATGAAGCTATAAATAATTTGAAAAAAGACTATATTGACCAAGTATATGCTAGGTTATTAAATGATCAATAATATATTTGATAACCACTCTACAAACTGATTACCGACCAAAAATATTTGATTGGTAATTATGGTTTGTCTTTGGTCGGTAAAATTTTTTTTTTCGTTTCTCTTTTTTGGTCGCTAACTGGTCGTATATTTGACAATAATTAGCGATCGAATTTTTTAGTCAGTATTTTGGTAGGTATTATCGTAATTTTTAGTAGGGATAGCATCATTCATTAGTTTTTTTATTGCTGAATATTGTAGACCATACCCATTAATCCAAAGCATTTTCTTAACAACTTGACTGTGAAGACGGTCATTGTAAAACTCAAGTGGGGAATGGAATACATAGGTGGGCTACCATGTGTTATTTTCCTGTGCATTGCATTTCTTTTTCATTTTTTTTGGTTTCTTTCAAGTTTCTTTGCTTCGTTGGATTCCTATATGAACCTACAGGTGTGCAAAAATTCAATACCATGCAGCCTATTGTCATTTCAACATTCATTTCTATTTTGTTTGGTACTTTCTATCTTTCTTATAATTAACCATGGACTAATGCGTGAAACTAGGCAAAACAGAAGATTATGTTGATGAGCAGTTTACTAGAAGTCTTGGAAAAATCTTGATATGATAATTTAAAAATTAAGCTCATGATTATCTTGTTATGTGAAATTTCTAGCAAATGGCTGTTGGTGTTGCAAGTGCTAGTCTATCTATTTATCAGTGGCATAGTATTTTGTTCTTTATTAGTTTGTAAATGTAGTATGTTATGCTCCATATGCAAGTGTAACAATGTTATCTATCTGTGTGGAGTACCATAGAAAAATAACTAGAAGATGTTGGCCATGGAGGGATATGCTCAGGTGCTAGAGCAATATGCAATTCTTGAGGAGCTAGGGAAAAGAAAATAATATCAATTTCACAGATAGATTATACTTTATGCACAGTCATTAGATACATTGATGCAGAATAAGATGTAATCAAGTTTTTTATGATTATGTTTTAACTGTTTAACATATTGTATCAAATTATTTTATTAATTGATTTTATTTTTTTTAAATTATAAATAATGGTTTATAATTTATGTTATTATTAAATTTAATATAAAAATTCAAAAAAATGTAATTAAATTTTATGTAAAAAATTAAAAATATGAACTAATTTTGGAATGAAAATAGCTAGGGATTTTTTTTTCCTCGCTAATTTAGCTAAGGAATTTTTACTCGCTATTTTAGCTAGAAATTTTTTTCATGCTAATATTGCTAGGGAATATTTTCCTTATAAATTTTTAGCCACAAGCACTATAGCTTGGGAAATGTTCCGTTATTATTCCGTCATTATATACAATTTAGCGACGAAAAAAAAATATAGCTAGAGGATTTTCACTAGCTATTTGTGATTTTTTTTGTAGTGTGTCTATCTTTCTATATGTTATTCTTTCTATGTTTCTATCTACCTATCTTTATATCTACCTATCTATAAATCTATCTATATTTATGTCTATATTTTTATATGTTTTTATGTCTATCTGTCAATCTATCTATTTGTCTATCTGTTTATGTGTCAATCTGTGTATTTTTCTATCTGTCTATATATCAATCTATCAATTTGTCTATCTATCTATCTTTCTATCTATCTATCAACTATTTATCTATCATAATGTGTATCTATAAATGTGTCTTTCTGTCTATCTATCTATCTGTTAATCTATTTATCTATAAATATGTCTATATATATATATATCTATCTATCTATATATCTTTCTTTCTTTCTATCTATATGTTTATTTGTAAAATTGCCTATGTGTCTATTTGTCCAACTAACTATTTGTCTATTGGTTTATCTATGCATCTTCTTATCTATCTATCTGGCTATAAACTTATCTGCCTATAAATATGTCTATCCATCTATCTATCTGTGAGTCTGTCTATCTTTCTACGTGTCTATCTGTCTATATGTCTGTCTATCTATCTAATTGTCTATCTATCTATCTGTCTATCAATCTATAAACATGTCTATATATCTACCAATCTATCTATCTATCTAACTATCTATCTATTTTTCAATGTGTCTATTTTTCTATCAATCAATCATTCTATCTATCTATCTTTCTTTATATCTATCTATCAATCTATCTAACTATTTGACTATATGATGATCTAACTATCTAATTATCTATATATCTATATATCGATTTATCGATCGATCGATTTATCTATCTATCTATCTATCTATCTCTCTCTCTCTCCATCTCCCTCTATCTATTTATCTATATATCAATATATAAATCCATCAATATATCTATTGATCTTCCTATTTATTTACATATCTATCTAACTATCTATCTATCTATATATTTATCTATGTAATATATCTATCTATATATTTGTCTATCTAACTATCTATCTATTTATCTGTCTGTTTGTCTCTATATCTATCTATCTTTACTATATGTCTATCTATATATAGGTCTATCTATCTATCAATTTATCAATATATCTATCTTTTTTTCATTCTATGTATCTATTTATCTATATATCTATCTATATCACTCTAACTAACTATCTATCAAACTATATATCTATCTATGTATCTTATATATACCCAACTATCTATAGATATATCTATCTATTAATTTATCTATCTATTTATATATATATATATATATATATCATATATCAATCTATCATTCTATATGTCTATCTATCTATATTTTTATCTATCTATCTAACTATCTACCTATCTTTATTTATTTCTATTGATCTATTTATTTATCTCTCTTTCTATCTATCTTTCTATTTGTATATCTATCAATCTTTCTAACTATCTATCTATCTATTTGTCTATATGTCTCTCTATCGTTCTATCTATCTATCTATCTATATGCGTATCTACCTATCTCCATATCTTTCTATCTATCTAACTATCAATCTATGCATCAATCTATCTATCTATATTTCTATCTATGTATCTATCTATTTGTCTATCTATCTATCTATATATTTATCTATTTAACTATCAATCTATTTAAATGTTTAAATGCCTATTTGTCTATCTCTCTAAATGTCTATCTATCTATCGGTCTATCTATATATTTATAAATCTATCTATCTAGGTATCTTTCTATCTTTATGTATATCTATCTATCTAATTGTCTATCTATCTATATATTTGTCTATCTATCTATCTATCTGTCTGTCTGTCTATCTATCTTCCTTTCTATCTATCTATCTATCTATATGTCTATCTATCTAACTATCTATCTATCTTTCTGTCTATCTATCTATCTATTTGTCTGTCTATCTATTTATCTATCTTTCTGCCTATCTTTCTAACTATATATATATTTATCTAAATATTTGTATATCAATCTTTATGTCTATCTATATATCTATATGTCAAATATATATCTGTTTATCTATTTATCATTCTGTTTGTCTATCTTATGTCAGCCTATCTATCTATCTATCTAAATATCTATTTGTCTATCTATCTATCTGTATATCTGGCTATCAAAATATCTGTCTATCTATCTAGCTATCTATCTTATATCTATCTATCTATCTATTTGTGAATTTGTCTATATGTCTCTTTATCTATCTATATATCTATCTATCTATTTTTCTGTCTATCTATCTATCTATCTATTTATCTTTAAATCAATCTATCTATTTGTATATATATATCCCATATTTATATATCTTTCTGTCTATGTTTTTATCTGTCTATTTATCTATCATCTATCTTTCTATTTGTCTATCTATCTATTTGTCTATCTATCTATCATTTTATTTGTCTATCTGTCTATGTTTACTTTGATCTAACTATCAATTTGTTTATTTATCATTTTATCTATCTATCCATTTATCAATCAATCAATCAATCAATATATCTATCTATCTATCTTTTGGTCTATCTATTAATCTACCAGTGTGTCTATCTATTTATCTATCAATCTATCTATCTACCAATCTATCAATAAGTCAATCAGTCAATTAGTCTATCTTTTTATCTATCTATTTGTATACATATCTACTTATATATGTTTCTATGTGTATATCTAACTATGTGTATATCTATCTTTCTAACTATATTTATATCTATATAGACAGTACGATAACAATCTTTCTATCAATAAATCTATCAATAAATTTATATTGATAGATATTTTTGTATTCAGTTAGCAAGAGAAAAATATAATGGTCATCTATTGAAAAAAATTAACTCAGTACATAGATACTAATTACTATAATATTATATCACATGATGATAAGAAAATGAGAATTTGAATTGATATAAATTATACAAATCCACATATTCTATATTTTCTAAAATGATATGTGATCTACTAAGCTCTCCAATGTCTAGCATAGTATTGTAATCTTTTTTTCGTGGCTATAAATATTATTTTAGATAAGTGATCTAGACTATGATCATATATCAGAAAAAATACTTGATACTTGAAAGATTTGGAAGATTTAAAGTTAAAAATTCAATAAAAATTAAAAGAGTTATTGAAAGATGATAACTTATGTGACATTGAGGATATACAAGGCATCTCTAGTGTTACATTCATACTCACTTGATAATGATGATTTGATTCATACCATCACATTACAATCATGGACATAAAATGATGAATCAATCTATCATGATGCATGTTTTATATATTTCTACTTTACCTTATTCTAAGTATAATATTTTAAATTTAATTTTTTTTCATATAATATTATTAGTTAAGCTAAATATAAAAAATTTATTTTTTATTATTAATTTGCTTTTAATTAATTTAATTTTTTAATTAATTGCACCTTTTACATATATTTTTATGATATATAATATTTCTATTGAATGAAAGTTAAAATTTTTTTTATAATACATGCCCCTTATATTGTGATATAACATTTCACTATTTCTATAAAAGAAATAAAATTATTGTGCACCATATTGTTAATCTTATATTTGATAATTCAAAATTTCAAAATTATGTTATAAGACACATTTTTATGTTATGTCTAGGTATGTTTTCAAACATGCACAATTGAATTGTGACAGATTTGAAAGTTTATTTCTTGTTGTAATATGTATGTCCATTTAAGTGTAATGGGAAGCACATAAATTTAGAGATAAAAGTATTTTTATCAAGTAATGCATGTATACATCTGTCAGAGGTATTTGTGTGATTAAACAAATACTAACATACTGAATATCATAAGAAGTTTTAAATTAAAAGAGTTTGTGTATAAATAGAACTTCAATAACTGATTACCAATGAAGTTTTTGTGTTGTATATATCTGTTGGAGGTCATGTCTTGATATAATGATGAGTGTCTTCATTCAATGATGGTAAGACTCGAGTTTAAGACTTATATTTTTTACTTATATTATAGATAGACTAGATAGTTTAAAGAGGTAGATAGATAGACATATAGATAGATAGATTGATAAATAGATAGAAAGATAGATAGATATATAGATAGATAGATATACAGATAAATATTAGATAGATAGATAATTTGATAGAAAGATAGACAAATAGACAGATAGATAGGTGGATAAATAAATAGATGGATAAATAGATAGATGGATAAATAGATAGATAAATAGATAAATAGAAAGATATACAAATAGATAAATTAATAAATAATTAGATAGATAGATAGAGTGATGGATAAAAAGAAAGAAATATAGAAATATAGATAGATAGACATATAGGTATATACATAGATAGATAAATAAATTGACAGATAGATAGACAGACAGATAGATATATAGATAAAAAGATATAGAGATAAAAAGATAGACATATAAATAAGTAGAGTGATAGATAGATAGATAGACACATAAAAAGATAAATAGGTAGGCAAATAGATAGATAGATAGATAGACATATAGACATATAGTAATATAGATAGATAGACATATAGACATATAGTCAAATAGATAGATAGTCAGATAGACAGATAGATAGAGAGAAATAGTTTAATTGAAAAAAATAAAAAAAGAAAGATAGATAGAAAGAAAAAAAGATAGATAGATAGATATATATATATAGAAATAAAAAAATGGATAGATAGATACATATATTGATAGAACGAAAAAAATGGATAAATAGATAGATAAATAAATATATAGATATATAGATAGATAGATATATAGATAGATAGATAGATAGATAGATAGAAAGACATTGATAGATAGATAGATAGAGAAATAAATAGATTGATAAATAGATATATAGATAGACAGACAGATAAATAGATATATATATAGATAGAAAGATCGATAGATAGATATATATGTAGAAAGTAAAAAAGATAGATAGATAGATATATATATATAGAAATAAAAAAATGGATAGATAGATACATATATTGATAGAACGAAAAAAATGGATAAATAGATAGATAAATAAATATATAGATATATAGATAGATAGATAGATAGATAGAAAGACATTGATAGATAGATAGATAGAGAAATAAATAGATTGATAAATAGATATATAGATAGACAGACAGATAAATAGATATATATATAGATAGAAAGATCGATAGATAGATAGATATATATGTAGAAAGTAAAAAAGATAGATAGACATATAGATAGATAAAAAGATATATTGATGGATGGACAAATTGAAAAATATATAGATAGTTAAATATATATACAGAAAGATAGATAGACATAGAGATAAATAGATAGAAATTCAGAAAGACAGACAGATAGATAGATATATAGATTAATTGATTGACAGATACATAGAGAGATAGATAGATAGATAGATAGATAGACAGATAGATAAATAGATAGATAGATAGATAGATAGATAGATAATTAGTTAGATATATAGATAGATAGACAGACAGATAGACAGATAGGCAGACAGATAGATAGATAGATGGATATATAGATAGATTGATAGATGGATAGATAGATAGAGAGACAAATAAATAGATAGATAGATAGATAAATAGACAGACAGACAAACATATAGATAGATCGATATATAGATATATAGATATATATATAGACAGAAAGACAGATAGAAAGAAAGAAAGATAAAATGATTGATTGATAGATATATAGATAGATAGATAGTCAGACAAATAGATAAATAGATAAATATATAGAGAGATAGATAGTCATATAAATAATTATACATATAGAAAGATATGCAAATAGAAAGAAAGACAGATAAATAGATAGTCAGATTGATAGATTAACATTTTATAGAGTGATAGATAGACCGACAGACAGATAGATAGATATATAGACAGATAGATATTAGATAGATAAAAAAATAGATAGATTAAGAAAATGATAGATAGGTAGACATGTATAAAGAGAGATAGATAGATAGATAGTAGAAACATACAAAGATAGAGAGATACATAGATAGAAAGTTTGACAGATAGATAGATAGACAAATTGATAGAGAGATAATAGATAGATAGAAATATATAAAGATAAAAAGATATATAGATAGACAAATACATAGATACACATATATAGAGATAAACAAATAGACAAATACAAATATAGAAATAGACAAATAGACAAATAGATAAATATATAGATACATAGATATATAGATAGATAGATAGATAGATATACATACATATAGATAGATAGATAGGCAGATAGATATATATACAAATAGACATATAGACAGATAGATAGATGGATATTTGGATAGATAGATATTTTGATAGAGAAATAGATAAATCGAAAGATAAATAGATAGATAGATAGTATAGAGATAGATAGATAAATAAATAGATAGAAATATAAATACATAGTAGATAGATAGACAGATAGAAAGATAAATTAAAGAAAATATATTGATAGATATATAGATAAAATGATAAATTGATAAATTGATAATTGGATAGATACATAGATATATAGTTAAATAGATAGATAGATCAATAGTTAGATAGATAGATAGGAAAATAGATAGGTATATAGATAGATAGATAGTTAGTTAGACAAATAGATAGAAAGATAATCGATAGATAGAAAGATAGATATATAGACAGACAGATAGATAGATAGAAACATAGATAATGAGATAGATAGATATACAAATAGATATATAGATAGATAGACAGATAGAGAGATATATAAATTTAAAGATAAATAGATAGATAGACAGATAGATAGATAGATAGATAGATAAATAGATAGACAGATAGATAGATTGGTAGGATAGATAGATATATTGAAAGATCGATAGACAAATAGATAAAGTTACAGAAAGATAGATAGATAAATAGATAGATAAGCACATATATAGATTCATAGATTGATAGACACATAAATAGATAAATAAACATATAGATATATAGTTAGATAGAAAGATAGTCAAATAGATATATAATTAGTTAGACATAAAAATAGATAGATTGATATATTGACAAATAGATTGATAGATAGAAAAAGATATAGATATATAGATAAATAAATAGACATATAGATAGATAAAGGTATAAATAGATAGATAAATAAATATATGGATAGATTGATTGATTAATTGATGGACAAATAGATAGATAGATAAATTGATAGATAGATAGACAAATTAATAGATAGATAGACAGACAGATAGACAGATAGATATATAGAAAGATAGATAGACAAAGAGATAAATAGATAGATATATTGATTGATTGATATAGAGATAGATAAATAAATAGATAGATAGATATACATATAAATAATTAGATATATAGATAATTAGATAGATAGATAGACAAATCGATAGATAGATGGATAGATAGATAAAAATATAGACAAATAAAAAGATAGATTGATAGATTGATTGACAGATAGATAGAGAGATAAATAGAAAGATAGATAGATAGATCGATAGATATACAGATAAATAATTAGATAGATAGATAATTTGATAGATCGATAGATAGACAGACAGATCGATAGATAGATAGACAAATAAATTGATAGATAGATAGATAGAAAAATAGACAGATAGATAGACGGACAGATGGATGGACGGACAGATAGATAGATAGTCAGATGAATAGATATATAGTTAAATAGTTATATAGATAGACAGATAGTCAGATATTTATTTAATCATATATTCATATAGATAGGTATACAAATTGATAGATATGCAAGAAAGATAGATAGATAAATAGATAGTTAGATTGATAGATTAACATTTTTATAGAGTGATAGATAGACTGATTGATTAATTGATTGATTGATATATAGAAAGATAGACATTAGATAGATACAAAAATAGATAGATTATCAAAATGATAGATAGGCATACAAATAGAAAGAGAGATAGGCAGATAGATAGTAGAAAGATACAAAGATAGATAGATAGATAGATAGAAAGATTGACAGACAAATAGATAGATAGATAGACAGATAGATAGAGAGATAATAGACAGATAAATAGATATAAAGATAAAAAGATAGATAAATAGACAGATACATAAATACACAGATAGATAGCTATATAGATAGACATATATAGAGATAGACAAATAGATAAATAGATAATTTACATAGATATATAGATAGATAGTTAGACTGATATATATATTGATAGATAGACAGACATATAGATAGATATACAAATAGGTAGAAAGATAGATAGACATATAGACAAATATACATATACACAAATAGACAGATGGACAGATAGATAGATAGATATTTGGATAGATAGATATTTAGATAAAGAAATAGATAAATAGAAAGAAAGATAGATAGATAGATATAGAGATAGATAGATAGATAAATAGATAAACATATAGATAGATAGATATATAGATAAATAGATAGATAGATAGATAGAATGATAGAAAAAAAAGATAGATAGATAGATAGATAGAAAAAATGATAGATAGATTATTGGATAGATAAATAATTGGATAGATAGATATATAGTTAGATAGTTAGTTAGATAGATAGATAGATAGATAGATAGAGAAATAGATTGATAGATTGAATGATAGATAGATAGATAGATATACAAATAGATAGAAAGATAATAGATAGATCGATAGATAGATAGACAGACAAACAGACAGATAGACAGATAGACAGATAGATAGATAGAAAGATAATGAGACAGATAGGTATAAAAATAGGTAGATAGATAGATTTAAAGATAGATAGATATATAGACAGATAGACAGATAGATATATAAAAAGATAGATAGATAAATAGAAGGATAGATTGATTGATAGGATAGATAGATATATCTATAGATCGATAGATAAATAGATAGATATACAGAAAGAAAGAAATAAAGATAGATAGATAAGCATATAGATCGATTCATAGATTGATAGACACATAAATAAATAAATTAACATATAGATAAATAGATTGTTATATATAAAGATAGACAAATAGATATATAGATAGTTAGGAAGAAAAATAGATAGATTGATATATAGACAAATAGATAGATAGATAGATAGGTAGGTAGATAGATAGTTAGTTAGTTAAATAGACATATAGATAGATATATAAATATATAAATAGATACATAGATAAATATATAAATAGATTAATAGATAAATATAGATAGAAACATTAATTGATTGATAGACCAATAGATAGATAAATAGATAGATAGTTATTTAGATAGACAAATTTATAGATTGATAGACTGATATGTAGACAGATAGATATATAGATAGAAAAATATATAGAGAGATATAAAGATAAATATATAGAAAGATAGATAGACATATAGATAGTTAGTCAGATAGTTAGATAATCAAATAGTCATATGGATAGATAGATAGGTAAATAGATATACACATATATAGAAAGACAAATAGATAGAAAGATAGTACTAAAAATTACAATAAATTGACCGAAATACTAATCATAAAATTTGGTCGGTAATTGCTATCCAAAGCACAACCAGTTAGCGGCCAATAAAGGGTATCGAAAAAAAAATTTTGTCGACCAAATTTACGACAAAATACCGACCATAATTATTGACCAAATGGTTTTGGTTGAAAATTATTCTATAGAGTTGTTATTGAGTATATTACCGACCATTTAACGACATATCATTATAATTGCTCAATATAGTGTTTTTCAAATTATTTATGGCTTCATACATACCGACCATATACCGACCAAATATATATATCAGTAATTACTGACCAATTCACGACCAATTTAGAAAATTAAAGAGGTACATCGGAGAAAAATACTTCCGACCAAAGTTCCGACCAACTACCGACCATATATTACCGACCAAATATATTTTGTCGGAAATATGGTCTTGTAAATTAGGAGGGAATTAGCGAAAAATATTTCAAAAGATTACCGACCATTTAATGACTGAAAATATATTACCATTAAAAATGGTCGATAAAGCAGTTATTCAATATATTTATAAAGTCATAATTACCGATCAACTACTGACCAAATATTTAGGTTGGTAATTATTGACTATTTCTCGACTGAAAATGACCATACCTCCCGACCAAATGTTTTTTGTTGGAAATTGGTCAGTAAATTAAGATGGAAATAGAAAATAGAAATTGCCAACTAATTACCGACCATTTAATGACCAAAAACATATTACCTTTATTATTGGTCGGTAAATTAGACTTCCAAATACTAATAAATTTATTCTCACCGACCTTTTGTTGACCATAATTTTGGTCGGTAAGCCAATGTTTTAATTTTTTAATTTCAAAATCATTTGCTAAATCATTATAACATTAAATCATCGTAACTCTGCTGTTTTTCAGAATCTTAGCCAACTATAAGCATGAAATCACATAAATTTGATATTTCTTCTGAATCCTGGTAAGTTTTTCTTTGTTCTTCTCCTTCAAATTGCTTATATTCTCATCTCCGTCTCTCTGAATTATACATATACATTCGAAATTTCATTTTTTTGTATATTCAGGTATTAGGTTTTTTTCTCCTCCTAATTTATTAATTTTTGCTTCGATTTCATTTAACATAACATGATTTTGACTCGACACAATTAATTAATCTATAATTTTTTATTTTTTTTAATTTTTTCATCTACTATTTATATTTTTAGGGTTTTAGTGATTTTGATTTCTATTACATGATGTTTGCATCTGAATAATCTTAATGTTAATGGTTTATATTTATATAATCATATGACATTAGGTATGAATGTCTATACTTTAATATATATTATAATTTATGGTAAATCAAACTTTTATTTAATATTAATCTTAAATAATGTCTATAATAGTATATATAAATGTTTATACATTTATATAATCGATTGATATTATGTATAAATGCCTATACTTTAATATATATTGACTTATTACATTATAAATACACATCGATATGTTTAAATAAACATATAATTTTATATTTAAATATTTATACATATGTATTAATGTTTATAAATATCTATACAAAATATACATTAAACTATCCATTTATATATTTTCTTATATAACAATTATGTAATATTAAATTATTATACAATTTGTATAACTATATATAAATATTTGTATAAATAAATAAATGTATATATAATTATATATAACTATATTTGTAACTATATATACATTTATGTATATAGTAGTATATAAAAAAGTATTTTAGAATATCTATACCTATACATTACTATATGTATAAATATATAAAATTAAATTATCAAATAATAAACATACATGTATAAATATACGTTTAACTATATGTGTAACTAAATGTATAACCATATGTAACTATAATTATAAATACATGTATAACAACATACAACATTATTTTAAACTATATGTGTATAACTATATATAAATATTTGTATAACTAAATAAATGTCTATATAATTATATAAACTATATTTGTAACTATATATACATTTATGTATTAATATAATTAAAACAAAATAGTTTTAATAACATTGTTTATATTTATGTATAACCACTTATAACTACTTGTATAAATATATCTATATATAACTATATGTTTAATTATATATAACTATTTATAACTATTTATATTATATGTAAAATAATATATAATTATAAATAATTGTATCTTACTATGTGTATAACTTTTAAAGTTTTATGCATAATTATATTTAAATATTAAATTTACAACTATATTTTTGTATATAGTTGTATATAAAAAAAGTATTTTACTATATCTATACCTATACATTACTATATGTATAATAATATAAAATTAAATGAACAAATAGATAAACCTACATGTATAAATATACTTTTAACTATATGTATAAACACTCGTAACTATATTTATAATTACATGTATAACAACTTACAATATTATATTAAACTATATGTGGATAACTATATATAAATATTTGTATATTTAAATAAATGTCTATATAATTATATATAACTATAATTACAGACAATTGCATTTGTTAAATTAAATGAATTTTTTAACTAGTCATGTAAGATGATCATGAATTGATGTACAAGGGTCGAATAGTCAATGAAATGTTCTCTAATGAATGGGGGCATAAAGTTGATGAATTTTTTGAGTTTGCTCTAAGGCGTCTTGAGTGTGTGAATGATGGTATAAATATCTGATGTCCTTGCACTTTATTTAAATGTTAAAATAAAAAGTTTTTTAATGTTGAGGTTTTGAAGATGCTTTTGTATAGAAATTGTTTTGTGATAGATTACTATGTTTGGATATACCATGGTGAGAAGCAAGTCCACCAGAGGTGTACGAGTTCAATATGGGTGTCAGTATATGAAACTGATCAGATGACGAGGCAACCCAATGACGAGGCAAAGAATTTCTATGATATGATTTGAGCTAGGGATAAACCTATATATGAGGAAAATTCTAAGCATACTCAACTTTCTATAGCTGTGAAAATGTTAGAAATAAAGTGCAGACATAGGTGTTCGTAGGGATGGTTTGATGATATGTCTAAATTCATTCTAGAATTATTGCCTTTGGGTTTCTATAGCATGAATAAGTTAGTTAGAGCCTTGGGATTACTAGTACAGCTCATTCATTGCTGTGTGAACAACTGAATGATATACTAGGGTGATAACATTGACCTTTACAGTTGTAAAATATGTGGGCATGCTCGGTACAAGTAAAAGTTTATGGGTTCTTGAAATAGCTTATATATACGTAAGTTGAAGGTGCTATATAAAAAGATGAACTATTTTCCAATAACACCAAGGTTGTAGAGATTGTATGCATCAACCACAATAGCTAATGAAAAGAGGTGGCATTCAGAGCATCATATGGAGGATGGTGAGATGTGTCACCCTTCTGATGCCCCTGCTTGAAAACATTTTGATGGGTATTTTCATGATTTTTCTTCTAAAGTTTGAAATGTTAGCCTGGGTTTATTTGCAGATGGTTTTAAGCCGTTTAATCAATCTGAATAGCAATATTCTTTGTGGCATGTGGTGGTGACCCCGTATAATTTTCTTCCAGACTTATGTATGAAGGAGGAATTTATATTTTGACTGTGTTAGTGCCGGGACCTGCGAATCCAAAGGGGGTGATAAATATTTTCTTGCAGCCATTGATAGCGAAGTTGAAAGTCCTTGGGGTGTTGGGATTCAAACTTATGATATTTTCAAACAGTAAAATTTTCAAATGTGTGCTGCCCTCATATGGACCATAAATGACTTTCTAGCATATTCTATGATGTCTAGGTGGAGTACAACTAGTATGTTGGCATGTCCTCATTGTATGGAAGACTTTGATACTTTTAGATTAATTAAGAGCGGAAAATAGTCATGGTTTAAAAACCATTGGATATTTTTGCCCATTAATCATCTGTATCGATGTAATGCCAAAGACTTCATTAAGAAAAGAAAGGTTACTAAACAATTCCTGGCGGGTAGATTTGGGGATGATATTCTATGGGAATTTAATAAAAGAGGGTTGAGGAAGGTGATAAATGCTGATGCTGAGGTTGTGAATGCAACTATATCTAAGACTTCTTGGTGGAATAAGAGAAGTATTTTCTGGGATCTTCCCTACTGTCGTGAGCACTTGCTCAGGCACAATCTTGATGTTATGCATATCGAGAAGAATGTTTTTGACAATATTTTCAATACAGTATTTAACATTCCAGGTAAAACTAAGGACACTTACAAGTAAAAAGATAAGTTGAATAAATATTATCGTTGTCCTTAATTTGCTAAAAATCTTGTCACCAATATATATCTCGATGTGCCATTTGTTCTGAATAAATCACAGAAGAAGGTTGTGTTGGAGTGGGTAAAAAAACATAGATTTCTAGATGGGTATGGTTCTAATGTGGGTAGATGTGTGGATGCGAAAAAAATTAAGATGTTTGGCATGAAAAGTCATGATTGTCATGTATTAATGCAAAGGTTGTTACCAATTGCTCTTCGAGAATTCTTGCCTAATATAATATGGGAGCTAATAACTAAAATTTCTTTATTCTTCAAGAAACTAACTTATTCTTCATTGACAAATGAGGGGTTGAGGAATCTGTATGAACAAATTCTAGTTATCATATGCAATCTTGAGAAAATCTTTCCTCCTAATTTTTTTGACTCAATGGAACATCTTCTAGTGCACTTGGCTTACAAAGCTTGGATTGATGATCTTGTCCATTATTGTTGGATGTATTCTCCAGAAAGGTAATATTAATTTACTAAACCAATTCTTTTTCTATATATAAATTTATATATACACAAAAAAAGACATGTAATTTTCACTAATCTTTTTGTAGATACATGAGGAAAATAAATTATACAATAATGAAAAAGACTCAGGCTGAGGGTTCTATATCAATAGGTTATATTATGGATGGGGCTACAAAATTCATATCATTCTATTTCAAAGAAGGAGATCCAACTCTTCCACTTAAGGAAAAGTGGAATGAGGTTTATCTTTATGATAATGTGGATAATGAATTGTTTGACATTTTCAAGCCTCCGCGTAAAGCAATTGGTGCTGAAGAGAAAAGGTATCTAGCAAACTATGAATATTCTATAGCTCATCTATATATCCTAATGAATTGTCCGGAGATTTAATCATCTATTGAGTAAGTATTTCCTAATAGTCAAATAACATCTATTACACATTATAATTTACTATTTCCTATCAATGTATCAATTATTTATAATTTCTTTTTTAGTGATTTTGTTACAGATAAATGAAAGAGTTTTCAAACATGAATGAAGAAGCAATCAATGCCATGATGAAGAATGAATTTCCATCATTTTTTGAAAAATACGTTTGTTTATTTTTAATTATAATCACAAAATAATTGTATTGTTATAATAAAAATTTATAATTGTAATCTAAATAATCCACTTAATTTTGATTACAGGTTCATAATCATGCTAATAAAAGTTCAAATAATTATCTTCAAAGTATAGCATGAGGTCTCCTAAAAGAGGTTAGAACGTACACTGGTTATAGTGTGAATGGTTTTAAAATTCACACAAATTTGTATGGTAGCTACCGGGCAATAGACAATAGGGGGGCATGCTTTAAAATATCTGTGTACAAGAAACCAAATATGACTATTACGGGACTCTAGTCGAAGTGATCGAGTTAGAATTTGAAGCACTTCCAGTTAAAAAAACTGTGTTATTCAAATGCGAATGGTTAAATCCAACACCACATGTTGGTATTATTTTTCATCCTCAATATAAACTTGTCAACGTGCATGATAAAAAATGATTCAACAAGTATGAATCTTTTTTCTTAGCAGCACAAGCATCATAGGTTTATTATTATGAATATCTGGGTCATACCAGTCCTAGAAAGGATTGGAAAGCTGTGTGAAATATAAAAGCAATGGCTCAAATTGACATCCCCGCATCACCAAGTACTCATTTCATAAAACCAATTTTTCAAAATGATGATAATGATGTTATAATCGAAGATGTAGTGGGTGACGAAGACATCCTTTTAGTCGCATTTTCTAAGATTGATACAAGTGGGGATGAAGATGTTGATGAAAATTTAATTGATTATGAGGAAAAATGAGCGACGAAGAGGAGTTTGAAAATAATGATGCTACATCTGAAGAAGAAGATGAACCGGATTTGGATGATTTTGATGAGAATGAGTAGACAGTGAGTTAATCATTTTTTTTTATTTTCATTGCATTATGTATTTTTTACATGTATGGCACGTGGATGAGGCAGAGGCAGCACGTTGCAAGATTGTACAAGTTATGGTATAGGTAGCACGGCCTTTGGTATGCCCAAAACTAGTAGAGAGTCATGGGTGGAAGAGATGCCACAACAGACAGAGAAGGTTGTGAATGTACCAAAGTAGTAGAATCAGCTGACTGATCCACAAAATGGTCCTGAGATTTTGATGAATGATCAAGAGATGTGGGAGGGATATGAGTGAGAGGATGGATATGTTGAAGAGTCGTCCTCAGAAAAAAATTGTTGTTTTTTTGTGTTTTTTTGTTTCAGTTTCTACGGCAACTTCAGAATTACTATTAAAAAAAATAGTTCAGTAATTACCGACCGAATTACGATCAACCCAACCAAAATTTTTTATTATCGATGGCTGGTAAAAGATCTCCAAATGGTCAGTAATACCTTTGGAGATCAATTACTAAATAATGATTTTAACAGATTTTGGTCAGTTTTTTGTCACAATTTTTTAGGCTTTACCGACCATTTTGTGACCATATATCGACCAAATTATTTTGGTCAGAAAGTGGTTGAAATTTAGATGGAATTTATTTGTCAGTAAATGGTCTATAAATGATCGATAATTATCGACTATTTAGAGACCATTTACTAACTTAATTCTTTTGGTTGGAAAATGGTCGGAATTTAGTCAGTAATTATTTGTCAGTGATTGATCTGTAAATGATCATTAATTACAGACCAATTGGAGACAATGTACCGCCATTATTTATTCGATCGGCAAATTGTCATAATTTAGTCAGTAAATCAGCATCAGTAGAGGATCGATAAATGGTCGATAATTTACCAACCGACTATTTTTTTCATAGGTAAAATATTTAGCGATGAGCAAAATTGCGACTAATTTTTTTGGTCAGTAAATGGTCGCTAATTAGTTTACAGACCAAAAAACAACTAATTACTGACCAAATATTTTGGTAATACAGTGATTTTTAGTAGTGCTATCTATCTATCTATCTGTTTGTCTATTTATCTATATATCTATATATCTATCTGTCTATCTGTCTATTTGTCTATCAATTAATCTATACATCTATCTTTCTATCTGCCACTATTTATATCAATCTATATATCTATTTGTATATCTGACTATTTGTTTTACTATTTACCTTTATATTTGTCTTGCTGTCTATCTTTACATTTTTCTATCAATTTATTTGTCTAAATGTCTATCGATCTATCTTACTATCTATCTATCTGTCTATAGGTCTATCTGTCTAGCTATCTATCTGTCTATCTATCTATCTGTCTATCTATCTATTTATCTGCCTATCATTATATCTCTCTATTAGGCTATCTATCTGTATATCTTTCTATCTATCTATTTGTATATCCTTCTATCTATCTATCTGTCTATTTGTATATCATTATATATATCTATATGTCTATATATTCGTCTATGTGTCCATCATCTATATGTTTATCTGTCTATATGTCTCTATATATTTATGTCAATATGTCTATATATATTAATCTATCTATTTATCTATCTGTTTGTCTATCTATCTATATGTTTGTTTATCTATCTATCTATCTATATGTCTATTTGTCTGACTTTTTATCTAAATATCTATCTATTTATTTTTCTTTCTATCTATACATCTATCTATCTTTCACACAAACAAACAATCAATTTATCTATCTATATATCTATGGATCTATCTATCTATCTATTTAATTATCTATCTATGATATCTAACTAACTATCTATCTATCTGCCTACCTATTTTCAATCATCTATCTATCTATCTATATATCTATTTATCAATCTATCCATGGGTATGTTTGTCTATCTATATATCTATCTGTCTATAAATTAATCAGTTTTCTTTATATATATATATATATATATATATATCTATCTATCTATCTATCTATCTATCTATCTAATTTTAAATTTGTCAATCTGTCTATTTATCTATTTATCTATTGGTTTTTATGTATATCTTATTGTAAATCTATCTATATATCTCTCTAGCTATCTATCTATCTACATATATATATATCATTCTATTTATTAATCTATCTACCTAATTATCTATCTATATTTCTCTCTATCAAATTATGCATATGTCTATCTATCTATATACATATCTATCCATCTCTTTATCTATCTATTTGTTTATCTATGTATCTACATATCTTTCTATCCATCTATGTGTTAGTCTATAATTTTACCTATCTATATATCTATTTGTATGTCTTTCAATATATATATATATCTATATCTATATCTATCTATTTATATATCTATCATTTTATCTAGCTACCAACCTATCTATTTTTTACATATCTATTTATATATCTATCTATCTTTCTAAATATCTATCTATAATTATATTTATATATCTAACTATCTATTTATCTATCAATCTTTATTTCTTTCAATATGTTTATATATCCATCTATTTATATGATTATCTATCTATCTATATATCTGACTTACTATCTAACTATTTGTGCTTTTGTCTATCTGACTAAGTTTCTATCTATCTATTTGTCAATCTGTCAATGTAACTATATCACTTTTTATGTATCTATCTATTAGTCTAACTATATATATATATATATCTATATAACTATCTATCTATCTATGTGTCATTTTTGTTATATGACTATAGATCTATCTGTGTAACTATCTAACTTTTTATATATTTCTTTATCTCTCAAACAAACCTATCTATCTATCTATTTGTCTATATATCAATGTGTTGATGTGTCTATCTATCTATTTTCTTATCTATCTTTCTATATATCTTTATTAATATCAATCTCTATGTCTATCTATCTATCTTTCTATTTACCTATCAATCTATCTATATATCTATCGATCTATCTTTCTGGTTGTTTGTCTATCTATGTATCTATCTATATGTCTATGTATATATTATATTTATCTATCTATCTTTCTAATTGTCTGTCTATATATGTATATATCTATCTATCTATTTATCTATATAAAGATATCTATATCTATCTATTTATAAATCTATCTATCTAATTATTTATCGATTCATCAATCTATATGTCTATTTGTATATCTATCTATCTATATCTTTTTCTATCTATCTATCTATCTATTTATATATCAATATATATATATTTATCTATCTATTTATCATTATATTTATATATATATATATAAATCTATCTATCTATCTACTTATATATATATATATATATGTATTTATTTATTTATTTATCTATCAATCTATCTGCCTTTTTACCTATCTATCTATTTATCAATGTGTATTTCTATATATAAATCTATCTATCTATATATCAATCTATCTATCAATATATCTCTGTATCTATCTATCAATTTATCTATCTTTCTATGAATCAATCAATATATCTATCTTTCTTTCTTTCAATATATCAATCAATTAATCAACCTATCTGTCTATGAGTCTATCTATCTATATTTCTAACTACATATATGTCTCTCTATCTATTTGCATATATATATATATAAATAATATCTATCTATATATCTATCTATCTATTAATCTATCTATCTATCTATCACTTTATATATCTATCAATTACTCTATATATCTATCTTTCTATTTAACTATCTTTCTATCTATATATCTTTCGTTCTATCTATCTATCTATCTATTTGTCTATCAATGTGTGTATATGTCAATCTATCTATATGCCTTTCTATCTAGTTATTATCTATCTATTTATCTATGTATCTATCTAAATATCTATCTTTCTATATATCTAATTAAATATCGGTCAATTTTTTTATCTGTCTATCTATCTATTTAGGTATATGTCTATCTATCTATATATTTATCTATTTAGCTATCATTTTCTATGTATGCCTATCAATCATTGAAACAATCAATCAATCAAAAAATCTTTTTGTTTGTCTATCTATATATCTATCTAACTATCTATTTATCTATCTATATACATATCTATTTATCTATCTATCTTTCTTTTCATCTATCCTTCTATAATTGTATCCATCCAATTATCTATTTTTCTATCTATCCATCTATCAATTAATCCATCTTTCCATCTATCATATATCTATTTATCCATCTATCCATCTATACAAATATCCATATATCCATATTTCCATCTATCCAACTTTATATCTATCCTTCGATCCATCTATCCATCTATTTATCTATCCATCTATCCATCTATCTATCTACTACCTATTTTTCTATTTATCTATCTATCAATTTGTGTATCATTCAATTTGTCAATCAGTTAATCTGACTATTTATAAATCTATCTATCTATCTTTCTATCTATGTATTTATCTATCTATATGTCTATCTATATATCTATTTATTTGTCTATTGATCTATCTGTCTATATATCTATCTATCTATTTTTTTATCTATGTATCTATAGGTGTATCTATATATCTATCTTTTATTCTATCTATCAATCTATCTATTTATCTATCTATCTATCTAATTACATATGTATCTATCTATCTACCTACCTATCTATTTATCTATGTATCTGCCTATCTATCTATGTATGTATCTATCTATCTATCTATATATCTATGTATGTATCTATCTCTCTATTTGTCTATCTATCTATCTATGTGTCTATCAATCTATCCATCTATGTAACTATTTGAATATTTGTCGATCTATATTTTCCTCTATCTGATTATCTATCTATCTATCTATTTAACTAAATGTCTATCATTTTATGTGTCTATCTGTCTATCTATCTATCTGACTATCTTTGTATCTATATATCTATCTATTTTTCAATCAATCAATCTATTGATTAGTCTATCTATCTACCTTTCTATCTTACTATCTGTCTATCTATCTGTCTATTTGTATATATGTCTATCTATCTATCTATCTATCTATTTTTCAATCATTCTATCTATATATCTATCTATCTTTTTATCTATTTATATGTCTATATGCCTATGTTTGTATCTATTTATTTGTATATCTGACTATTTGTATATTTATTTATCGAACTAACTATCTATTTATCTATTTGTATATCTATCTTTCTATCTTACTATATTTCTTTCTTACTATATTTCTTTATTTCTGTCTGACTGTCTAATTATCTATCTATCTAGGTATCTAACTATCTGACTATTTATCAAACAATCTATCAATCAATCACTCTTTGTATCGATCTTTCTATCTATCATTTTGTAAATCCATCTATTTGTCTAGATATCTTTCTATATATATATATTTGTATATCTATTTATCTTTCTATATATCTATCTATTTATTTATCTATCTACCTATCTATATATCTTTATGTATATATATATATATATATATATATATATATATATATATATATATCTATTTGTCTATCTATCTATCTATCATTCTAACTATTCATCTATCTATCTATCATTCTAACTATTCATCTATCTATCTATCATTCTATCTGTATATCAATCTATTTATCTATCTTTTAATCTATCTATTTATCTTCCTATATATCTATCTATCTTTTTGTCTATCTTTTTATCTATATATCTGTCTAACTATCTATTTGTCTAAATATCTCTCTACCAATATATCTATCTTTCTAAAAATCTTTCTGTCTATCCATCTATCTCATTATCTTTCTAAATATCTATCTATCTATGTGCCTATCAATCTTTCTATCTATCAATATGTATAACTATCTAGCTATATATCTTTCTTTCAAACTCTCTATAAACTATACGTTTATCTTTCTTTTGTCCTTCTATGTATCTATCTATTTATTTTTCTATCTATGTTTCTTTATATCTATCTGTTTATTTTTCTATATGTCTAGCTATTTATCTTCCATTTAATCTATTTTATCTCTATTTCTTTCTTTCTTTCTAGCAATCTATCTATATGTCTATCTATCTATCTATCTATTTGTCTATCTATCTATCTTTCACTCTATGTATTTATGTATCTATCTATCTATCTCACTATCTATCTATCTATCTATGTATCTATCTTTCTGTCTATATATCTATCTATCTATCAATGTGTGTATCAATCTATTTATCCATCTATCGATCTATTTGTCTATCGAACTATCTTTCTTTCTTTTTTTATTTCATTATTCAATATATCTATCTATTAATTGAACTATCTATTTATTTATCTATATATCTTTTAATCTATCAATCTATCTATTAGCATATCTATCTATTTATCAATCTATCATTCAATCTATCTATCTATATATATCTATATTTATGTCTATCTATCTTTATATCTATTTATTTTTTAATCTATATATTTATATATCTATATTTCTATCTATCTATCTATCTATATGTCTATCTTTCTGTCTATATATTAGCTTATTTGTCTATCTATCTATCTATTATCTATCACACTATTTATCTATCTTTTTATCTATATGTCTACATATCTATCTATTTATATTTTATTTATTTATTTATGTACATATCTGTAAATTTGTCTAATTATCTATATGACTATCTACTATCTATCTATTTATCTGTCTATCTATCTAAGTATAAATTTATCTTTTTATATTTCTATCTACTTATCTTTCTAAATGTCTATCTTTCAATATGTCGATCTTTATATATGTCTATCTTTCAATATGTCTACCTTTCTATATGTCTATCTATTTATATGTTTATCTATCTTTCATTCTATCATTCTATCAGTCTATCATTCTATCATTCTATCTTTCTATCTATCAACTTTCCAATATATTTATCTATCTATCTATCTATATATCTATATGTCTATCTATCTATTTATATATCTATCTATCATTCTATTTGTCTATCTATCTTTTATTTGATCTGTCTATTTGTATATATTTCTGCCTATCTATTTATCTAAATGTATATTTCTTTATCGATCTGTCAGTCTATCTAACTATTTGTCAGTCTATCTATCTATCTTCATATCTACCTTTTTGCTAATATGCCTCTCTCCCTATCTACTAATCTAAATATCTACCTATCTACTTATCTTCTATCTATCTATCTATTTATGTGTCTATCTATCTATATGTCTTTCTATCTATCTATATATTATTTATCTATCTATCTATTTGTTTGTATGTCTATTAGTCTATTTGTCTATCCATCTATTGATCTATCTGCCTATCTATCTATCTGCCAATATATCTACCTATCTATGTGTCTATCTATCTATCTATCTATATTTCTATCTATCTATCTATCTATTTATTTATCTTTCTATCTGTCTGTCTATATGTCTATCTGTCCATGTGTGTTTCTGCCTATCTATCTATCCATTTATCCATTTATCTATCTATTTGTCTATCTATCTATCTATTTTTCTATCTTTTTATCTACTATCTATATATCTATCTGTCTATATGTCTATCCATTTATCTGGATATCAATATATATATATATATATATCTGTGTGTCTATCTATCTATTTGTCAATTATCTATCTATCTATATATCTATCTATCTGTATGTCTATCTTTATATCTATCTATCTGTCGATGTATCTATCAATCTTTCTATATATCTATCTATCTTTCTTTCTTTCTTTCTTTCTATTTGACTATTATTTATCTGCCTATCTTTATTTTTTTCTATTTGTTGATTTATAGATTTGTCTATGTGTGTATTTATTTATCTATCTATACATCTTTCTTTCTATATTTCTATTTGTCAATATGTTTATCTGTCTATCAGTTTATCATTCTATCTTTTTATCTATCAGCATAGCTATTTATATATCTATCTTTCTTTCAATCTATATGTCAATCTGACTATTTTTCTATCTTTATATCTATTTATATGACGTTCTATCAATTTTACTATCTATTTATCTATCCTTCAAACTATTTGTTTATATGTCTTTCTATCTAATTTTCTATATTTCTATCTATCTATGTATCTATCTGTCTAATTGTCAATTTGTTTATCTATCTATATATCTATATGTCTATCAATCTAATTATCTTTCTATCTTTTTATCTATATGCCTATCTATTTATCTATTTGCTTATCTGTCTATCTATATATCTATCAATATGTCTACCTATCTAGATGACTATTTAACTTTCTATCTATCTATCTATGTGTTTATCTTCCTATCAATGTATATGTATATCTGCTTATTTGTTTATCTATCTATATATCTAATTGTCTTTCTGTCTATCTATCTATCTTTCTATGTATCTACCTATATATTTTGTTATCAATCTATCTATATATCCATCTATTTGGCTGTCTATCTGTCTATATGTCTATTTGTCTATCTGTTTATCTGTATATCTATCAATCACACTATCTTTATATCTATCTATTTATCTATCGATCTTTCTTTCTATCTATCTATCTTTCTTTCTAACTATCTATCTGTCTAATTGTTTATCTAAATATGTAACTATCGATCTGTCAATCTTTTTTATTCTATCTCTCTATTTGTGGATCTGTCTATATGTCTATCTATATATCTGTCTATCTATTTATCTAGTTATCTAGCTATATTTCTACTTGTCTACCCATCTAGATGGCTACCTTTCTACCTATCTACTTGCCTATCTATTTATTTATCTAAATGTAAATTTATTTATGTCTATATGGCTATCTATCTATGTATTGATCTATCTGTATGTCTATTTTCTCTTTATCTAACTATCGATCAATCTTTTTTTCGATCTATCTATCTATCTATATGCATATCTATTTATCAATCAATCTATCTATTTGTCTATCTCTCTATCTATCTGTCTATATCTCTATCTATCTTTCTATCAATTTGACTATCTGTCTATTTGTCATTTTATCTATCTATCTCTCTTTATATATGTCTATCTATCTATCTATCTGTCTGTCTGTCTTTCTATCTATATATCTCTATGTTTATCTATCTGTCTATCTGTATATCCTTCTATGTGTATATCTATATGTTTGTCTATCTATCTGTTTATCTTTCTTTCTCTCTATCAGTTTGTCTATCTGTATGTATGTCATCTATCTATTGAACTATCTATCTATTTGTTTGTCTATTTGACTATTTATTTCTCTATTTATCTATCTATCTATCTATGTGTCTATCTATCTATCTATCTAAGTATTTATATTTAATCAATATATATGTCTTTCTAACTTTTTGTCTTTCTATCTATATGTATATTTATTTATCTATATGTCTATTTATCTCTCTATATATCTATCTATCTATCTATTTGTCTGTCGATTTATGTATCTATCAATCTATATATCTTATTGTATATTATTTTGTCTATCTATCATTTTATCTAACTCTGCATATAACTATCTGTCTATCTATCTATATGTATATCTATTTATCTTTTAATCTATTTATTTGTTTATCTATCTAACTATCTAACAATCTATATATCTGTCTATATAGAATGCTATCTTTTTTCCTATCTATCTATTTATCTCTTTATCTATTTATCTCTCTGTCTTTCTATTTGTCTATCTATATATCATCCTGTATATTTATAAATCTGTCTAATTATGTATTTGTCTAGCTATCTATCTATTTATATATCTATCTATTTATCTATCTATCTATCTATATATATATATATCTATCTATATAGCATTCTATCTCTGAATTAATCTTTCTATCCATCAATCTATCTTTTTGTATAATTATTTAACTATCTATCTATATATTAATTTGTCAATCTTTTTATTGGTCAATTTGTTAATCTATCTATCTATCTATCAAACTATCTTTCTATCTATCTATCTATCAAACTATCTTTCTATCTATCTCTCAATTTGTATTTCTATCTATATGTTTATTTTTTGATCTACCTAATTTTTTATCTTTTTTTTATATCAAATATTATTTTATTAATAATACCCCTCTCTTTTGGTGGAGGAATACCGTTAATACAAACTATCATCTACCCTTAGCCCTTTTACACCCATTCTTCAAATAAAGATAAATTACATTTAACCAATCTAATAAAATGTAATTTTATTTATGTTATGGCTATGTTATTCTATGTCTCTTATCTTTACCTTTTTGTGCAAGGAAGTATTCCTTCTGAATGCTAATGGCTATCTTTATGATGGTAGCTAATCCATTGTCTTGCTTTCACAATCTTTCGATGAGTATAATAAGCTTTATCTTGCTTCTTTCTATGTTTCTGTGCTTCTCTAGTGTCTTGTGTCATTTAAATCTACATCTTTGATTCTTTCTCCAGCGTTTTCTAGCTAGCTCAAGTCTTGAGTCATCTCGTGCCTTCTTTAATCTCTAGCTGGGTTTTTGAGCATTTCTATAAGCTTTCCTCCCAAGTGTTTATTACTGATTGCTGTTAATTATATCCAGATTGACCATTCACCTGCAAGTTTTCAGTCCTACACAAGATCAATTGGATCATACACATAATTAAACCCTTTATCCACCCTTCCCTGTACAAACCAAAATAGCAATTGGCTTGATACTTCAGGAACCGATCCATTGTTGTTCAGATTGTTTGAGGTGTTCTGCCTTCTTCCATCTTTTTGCGTTTCATTCATTCACTGTCTTCTTTAACTTTTATAGGCTACACCTATATATTACAGACTTCCAGCAAACAACCATAAACAGACCTCCACCAACGCCCATTTTAAAGAAACAAACTTCCAGCAACACACACTTAATAACACAGACTTCCAGAAAATATAGCACAGACTTCCAGCAACCAGACTCTATGTAATACCAACTTTTAACAATATCATTTAAACAGATCTAGCCTTCCATTCAGTATAATTTACCGAGCTAAGGACTGAAGGTTGCCTTATGCAGATTCATATGTACCTGCAGAACATACTAAATATCTATACATCCATTACCTTTTCCCGAGCCAATCCCCTAATGTAATTTCAAATTAGTTTCGGTTTCTTCTTTCATTTCTACCTGTAGAAAAAATATAAAAAAACCATGCATACAAAAGCCACTTACCTTATCTCGATCACCCCTCAGGACCAGGGTGATCCATTATATAGTCTTATTTGCCTATTTGAATGGCAAGTTCTAATTAATATTTTTATTCTTTCTAATATAAGGAAAATCCTTACTATCAAATTTTAATATTCCAGTAAATTTTTGTGGTAAACTCTCTTTATTATACTTCTGATCACCTTTCTTTCTTCCCTATTTAGCTAATATATCCGCTAATGCATTCGCTTCTCTGAAAATGTGCTTTATAGAAAAGTTTAAAAAGTTCATATCGTGTAGAATATCCTCTATGTCATCTTCATATTTCCACATCTTTGTCTGCTTGGTGATTAAATTTACAAAAATTTTCGAATCTATTTGAATATCTATATTTTTAATTTCTAATTTTCTACATAACTTAATTCCCTCTCTTAAAGCTAATATCTCAGCATGAACGGTCGAGGATGCATGCATCTTTCTAGTGAAGGCTAATATTAGCCCTCCTTTCGAGTCTCTAATCACTCCAACACCTCCTGCTTCGCCCATATCTCTATCAAAGCTACCATCTGTGTTTAGAGATATTCTACCTTGAGGTGGTTTTTCCCATTTTATACTTATTATTTTAAATTGTTTAGGCTGATTTTCTTTTATATTCCAAAAGATTAAGGTTTCTTTATCCCTCTTCGAGCCTTGAATTTTTATAGGGTTCGATTCTGAAATTTTACTTGTTTCTTCTTTAATATCTTTCCAGCTATCTTCTATTATCATTTTATATCCTTCGAATCTAGTTTTATTTCTAGCCTTCCAAATGCACCAGATAACTAATAGTGGCACATTAATTTTAATCCATTTCTGCACCGAGCTAGAAACTTTTAGATTAATCCATTTCTGAAGCCTACGTTTCAAATTTAGATGTTCATATTTTAAATTCATTTCTAATCCTTGTCTCTTCCGTATCTCTGCTACCACTCTCCCATGTGAAAGGAGATGGTCCAATGTTTCAATTTAATTTAAGCAACACTCGCATCTAGATACCAGCTTAATTCCTTTCTTCTTTAAATTATTGTCAATTGGGATAATATTAGATAAAACTTTCCACATAAAAGTTTTAATTCTTTGTGGATTATCATTATTCCAAGCTCATTTGAATAATGTATGTTCTTTTAGCTTTTTTCTTAATTCATTTTTTACTATTTTTAATGAAAATGCTCCATCCGAGCTTAAATTCCATTTCCATCCTTTTTTAGTAAGTGTAGAAAATCTATCAACTAACTCTTTTTGTTTAAGCATTTGTGTCAATATCTGTGAACATTTACTTTTATTCTTTACTTTATTGATATCATCCTTAATACAATATTTTCCCCTCATAAATTTAGACCATATACTATTATTTTCTTTCAACCTCCACCATCTCTTGCTTGCTCATGCTTTTGCTAAATCCATAAGATTAACAAAACCCAATCCAGTTTTTTGAACTGGGTAGCATAAGTCTCTCCATTTTTTCTAGTATAATTTATATTTGCCCTCTTTTTTTCCCCATAAAAAGTTAGCTAATTCTTTTTCGATTTTTTTAATAATAAAAACTGAAGGTTGAATTATCATAATATTATGTATTAGAAGACTTTCTAAAATATGTTTTATTAGAGTAATTCTGCCCCACATAATTAACCATTCCTCCTTCCATCTCGAGATTTTCTTTATTAATTTATTTAATAAAAATTCTAAATATACTATCTTAAGTTTACCTTCATATATCGGGCAGCCCAAATAGATCATTTCTCTTTTATTATGGGAGAAACCTGAAATGTTTTTGATTTTATGAGCTAATGCAATTGGAGCCTTATATGATATCATGTATTGGCATTTTCTTTTATTTAATTTTTGTCTTGTTTCTTCCTCCATGCATTTCAATAAATTCATCAGATTATGTAGTGATTTGCTACTGCCATTAGTGAATATAATCACATCATCTGCATATGCAAGGCAACTCACTAATGGAGTGTTCCTCGACTGTCTAAAAGTGCCTATCATACCATTCCACATTTTATCTTTAAGGTTAACTATTAAAAGTTCCAGATAAATATTAAATAATGATGGTGAAAGTGGATCACCCTGTCTTAAACCTCTAACTGGTTTTATTTCTTCTCCTACCTTTCCATTTGTGATAATTCTAGCCCATGTATTAGAAATACATCTATAAATCAAATCTATCCAGGTTTCAAAGAAACCCATCTTTCTCATGATAGAACAGAGAATGCTCCATTCTACTCTATCAAAAGCCTTGGATAGATCCAACTTTATAATAACATTTTGCTCTCTTATTTTGTATCCTATTTCTCTACTCATTTCTTTAGCCAAGCAGATATTTTCCATTATTAATCTATTTTTCATAAAACCAGTTTGTTCTTCTGAAATAATTGTAGGTAAAATCGAAGTTAATCTATTTTGTAGAATATTAGATACAATTTTGTAAATTGTGTTACATAGGCTTATTGGTCTAAAATCCTCACCTTTCTGCGGATTCTTTATTTTAAGTATGACAATAATGTGAAAGCTTCCCCATTTTTTTCCAAATTCAGCCCCACAAAATATACAATTAACTGCTTTTTCTATATCCTTCTTTATTATATCCTAACAGGCTTGGAAAAAATAGTTGTTCCATCCATCCGTTCTAGCTACACTATCTTTGTTCATACTATATATCGCTATTTTAATTTCGTCTTCTTCTAGGAGTTTAGTTAACATGTTATTATCTTCTATGGTGATTTTATTTTCTATGTTTTTTAAAAGTGAATTTCCTTTTAGTTCTTTTATTCCACTAAATTTGTTTTCAAATAAATTTGAAAAATAGTTTTGAATGTCTGAGTCTTTTTCAAGCCATTCTTCCTTATTATTTTTAATACCTCTAATTCTATGTTTCTAATATTTTAATTTAGCTATTTTTTGAAAAACTGTGTTTTTATCACCTTCATTAACCCATTTAATTTTAGATTTTTGTTTCCAAAAAACTTCTTCCATTAATATTTTTAGATTTAATTCTGCTTGTGCCTTGCTACGAGCACTTCTATTATCTATATTTTGAATTTTTTCAAATTCTATTTCTCTTTTTAATACCAGTTCCTACCTATATTTTTATCTTATATATTTCTATCTACCTGCTTATCTATCTGTCTATATGTCTAACTGTATATCTTTCAATTTGTCTATCAGTCCGTCTATCTATCTATTTATCTGTTCGTCTGTCTGTCTATATGTCTATCCATCTATCAGCCTATCTACCAATCTTTCTATCTTTTTAACTTTCTAACTACCTATCTACTTATATGCCTATTTACCTATGTGCCTAAAATTAATCTATCTATCTATTCAATTTTGTATCTATTTATCTATCTATTTTATCTATAATTATATCTATCTTTCTATCGTTCTATATATCTATTTGTCTATTTTATATTTGTTTATCTTTCTAAGTATTTTTCTATCTATCTATTTATATATATATGTCTATACATCTATCTATCTTTATATCTATCATTCCTATCTGTTTTTCTATCTATCTATCTATCTATCTATCTATCTATCAGTGTTTATATATATTTGTCTATCTATAAATTAATCTATCTATCAATTTGTCTATCTATTTTTCTATCTATCTATCTGTCTATCTATATATCTTTCTATCTATATGTCTGTCTATCTATTAATCTTTGTATCTATCTATCTTTATATCTATCTATCTATCAATCTATCTATGTATCTATCTATCAATCTATCTTTCTGTATGTTTTTCTTTCAATCTATCTATTTATCTTTCTTTTTATTATTCTATCTGTCTATTTATCTATTTGTCTATGTGTGTATTTGTCTATCTATCTATCTATCTATCTATCTATATATCTCTGTATCTGTATATCTATCTATCTTTCTATATGTTTGTCTATCTATATTTCTCTTTTCTATTGGTAGATCTATCTATTTGTATATCTATTTGTCTATCTATATATCTATCTATGTTTTTTTTATCTATCTATCTGTCTATCTCTCTGTCTTTTAATCTAAATATCTATCTATCTATATGTATGTTTGTATATCTATCTATTTGTCTATCTATCTATCTATCTATTTATCATATATTTGTCTATTATTTTATCTATCTATCTGTCTACCTATTATTC
>JAREIK010000787.1:102976-154099 GCA_029783825.1 Sapria himalayana
TAAATAGTTTTAAGGTAGATTGACAAATAGAAAGATAAGCAATTGATATATAGATAGACAGATAAAATATGTAGATATTAGATAGACAACAGACAGATAGGTTGACACACAGTAGATTGATAGATAGATAAATATATAGATACAAATAGATAGATTGATAGATAGATTGAGATATAGATAGATAGGTAGAGATATACTAGATACAAAATAGATAGATAGGCAAATAGATAGTAGACAGATATAAATATACATAGATTATAGAATAATAGATAGACGGGTAGAGAGATAGATAAATAGTTAGATATATAGATTACATATAGACAAATAGATAGAAAGAAAAATTTACAAATAGACCACATAGACATTAGACTTATAGAGATAGGCATATAGATTGATAGATACATAAATAGATAAATAGATAGATAGATAGACAGATAGATAGATAGTTGACAGATCATTAGTTAGACTTATGACATCTTGAAGATTGACTATAGAAAGATTGACAAATAGAGATATAAATAGATAAACAAATATCAAATATATAGATAGACATATACATAGATCGATAATAGACAGATAGATAGATAGCTAGAAGATAGATAGATAGATGACATTAGATGATAGATAGATAAATTGACTGATAGATAGACATCAGAAATATATAAATAGTCACATATCATAGATTTATAAATGATATCTAGATATACAAATATAGACCAATAAGATAGATAGATAGGTAGATAGGTAGACAGGTAGCAGGGCGAGAGGTTGACAAATAAAGAGGTAGACATGTATACATGTAGACTGATAGACAGATTTACATTAGATATATAGATAGATAGATAGTTAGATAAACACAATTGATAGATTGATAGATATACACTAAATAAATAGATAGATATATAAATAGACCTATAGATGGATATGATATATAGATATGTAAGTTGATAGATTGATGATAGCTAGAATTATTAGAATGTAGATAGATAAATAAACATATAGATAGATAGATATATAGATAGAAAGATAGATAGATAGAAAATAGATATATAGATATAAAGATAGATAAATAGACATACACTCAGATAGATAGATAGATATAAAGATAGATAGATAGAGAAATCAATTTATAGATAGTCACTTAGTGAGATTGATAGATAGAAAGATAGACAAATTAATAAATAAATAAATAAATAAATATATATATATATATATATACACACATACAGATAAAAAGGTAGATAGATAGAAGATAGGCAGACATATAGACATAGAGAAAGATAAATAGATATATATATATAACATAGATACATAGATAGATATACAGATTAACTAATAGATAATTAGATAGATAAAAAGATAGATTGATATATAGACAGATTGATTGATAGATAGATAGACAAATAGATAGATAGGTAGAAATATCTCTAAACAAATAGATACATAGACAAATTAACAAATAGACACATAGACTATTAGATAGTTCGATAGATAGACAGAGAGATAGATATACATATAGATAGATAGATAATATAAAAATATATATTTATAATCATATATATATATATATAGAAAGATTAATAATTTGATAGATTGATAGAAAGACAGATAGATAGAAAGATTGATAGACATATAGATAGAGACATAAATAGATATATAGACAAATTCACAGATAGATTGATAGACTGATATGTATATAGACATAAAGATAGAATGACATATAGATTGATAGATAGATTGACAGATATACACAAAGACAAATAGATTGATAGACAGATAGACAATTAATAGGTAGACAGATACACAGATAGTAAGATAAAAAATAGATAAATTGATAAATATATATATATATATATATAGGTATACAGATAGATAGATAGATAGATAGATAATTAGATCGATAGATAGATATAAATATGGATAGAAATTTAAATAGTTAGATAGTTATAATGACAAATAGATAGTTAAACATATAGACAAATAGAGAGATAGACATATAAACAAATATATAGTTAGATAGAAAGATAGATAGAGAAATAGATAGAATGATAGATAGAAAGATAAAAAGATAGTCAGATAAATAGAGAGATAGAAAGACATATAGATAAATAGATAGAAAAGTATATAGATAAATAAATAGATATATAGACAAATAGAATTATAGAATGATAGACATATAGATATATAAACATATAGATATATAAACATATAGATAAATAGATATATAGAAAGATATATAGATAGATAGATAATAAGATAGACACATAGATAGAGAGACATATAGAAAGAAAGATAGATAGATAATAAGATAGACACATAGATAGAGAGACATATAGAAAGAAAGAAAGATAGATAGATAATAAGATAGACACAGATAGATAGACAAATAGATAGATAGATAATGGATAGAAAAATGAATTGATAGATAGTTAGATAGATATATTGATTAAAAAAGGATATACAAATTGATATATAGATATAAAAATAAATAAGAAGATAGATTGTCAAACAAACTATCAGATAGATAGATATATAAAAATAAAGGTAGAAAGATTGATAAATAATGACATCGATAGATAGATAGATAGATTGATTGATTGATAGTCAGAAAGATTGATTGATTGATTGATAGAAAGATAGGTAGATAGATAGTAAGATAGATAGATAGATAGATAGATGAACAGATAACTAAATAGATAGATAGATTGATAAACAGATATACATATAGATAGATAGATAAATAGATAGATATACATATAGATAGATAGATATAATTCTAGAAATGTGTATAGAAAGATAGGTAGATAGATATATAGATATAAATACAGATAGATATATAGATAGATAGATTGATTGATAAACAGAAAGACATATAAAAAGATAGAGAGTTTGATAGATAGATAGGCAAATAGATATAAAGATATATAGTTAGAGATATAGATAGATAGATCGATATATAGATAGATAAATCAAAAGATAGACAGATGGATGCATTCATAGATAAATAGATAGATAGATAGATAGATCGATAGATAAATAAATAGATAGATAGATAGACATATAAGTAAAGAGACAGATATACAGATAAAAAGATATGTAGATAGATATATAGATAGAATGATAAATTGATAGATTGATAAATAGTCAGATAGATAGATTCACAAATAAAAAGATAGACAATTTGATAAATAGATAGATAAATAGGTAGATAGATTCCTAGATAAATAGATAGATATATAGATAGATATACAGATAGATAAAAGATATATAAATAGATAGACAGGTGAATTATAGAATGATAAATAAATAGATAGATAAACATATAGACTAATAGAAAGTTTGATAGATAGATAAATAGACAGATAACATATAAATAGATAGATAGATCAATAGATTTATATAAAGTTAGATAGAGAGATTAACATATAGAAAGATAGACAAATGGTAGATTGATAGATATATAGATAGGTAGACATATAAAAAAATATATTGTCTTATAAATAAATAAATAGATAGATTGAATGAAGATTGATAGATAGATAAATAAATAGATGGGTAGATAGGCAGATAAATAGATATATAGTTAGAAAGATAAAAAAATAGATAGATAAATAAATAGATCGATAGATATAAAGATAAATAGATAGATAGATAGACTGAAAGATATATAGATTTACAAATAATTAGATAGATATGTGTGTGTGTGTGTGTGTGTGTGTGTGTGTATCTATTTATAGATAGAAAGATAGAAATATTTATAGATAAATAGATAGATAAATTGGTAGACAAATAGACAATTAGATAGATAGACAGATATATTATTAGACATTTTAATAGATTTATAAATAAGCAAATAGACATATATACAAATAGATAGATGACCTAATAAATAGATAGACAAATAGATGCATAAACAAAATTAAAGATAGATAGATAGATAGATATACAAATTGATATATAGATATATAGATAGGTAAATAGATATATTGATAGATTGATAGATACATAGATAGATAGATAGATATATAGATATATAGATAGATAGATATATATAGAGATAGACAAAGAGATAGATAGAGATTTTGACATATGAAAGAGAGAAAGATAGTTACATTAACAGATCGACAGATAGATAGATAGACAGTTTTACAAATAGTCAAATAGACAAATTGATAGATAGAAAAATAGAGAAATTGATACATAGATAGACAGATAAATAATTAGACACATAGACAGAATATAGATAGATTTAATGTTTGATAGATAGATAGATACATAATTATATAGATAGATATATAGATAGGTAGAATAGTAGATTGGTAGTGTTGGGTAATTTTATTTCCACGTTTGTGATTTAGAAGTAGAGAATAACAAAGAACAACTAATGATATATCAACAACCACAATCCAAGCACGACAGAATCAATAACCAAATACAAACCACAATAGAAATGCAAGATATACCGTGGGTCACTAGTCATTAAACACAACTAGCAACATCCACTAGAAAAATTCTCATGTATTTACAGATTATAACCTAAATAGAAAAATGCTCATCTTATAGTTTATGTGCAAAAAATAGTCATGATAAACAAGTACATTTTGGTTATACAAAAAAGATAATCAAAACAAATTTATATACAATAGGAAGATAGAAAGATAAGTATATAGGTATATTGATTAATCTGTATTTAGTAGGTAGATAGATAGATAGATTGATTGATTAATATACAGATAAAAAAATTAAAAAATAGATAAGAAGATTGATAACATATAGAGTAAAGATATAAAGATTTATAGATAGTTAGATAGACTGATTGACAGATATAAAGATAGATAAATTGATAAATAGATAGAAAGATAAATATGTAGAAAGATATATAGATAGATAGATAGACTTTTGACATATAAATTGATAGATAGATAAATAAATAGATAGATGCAATGATAGGCACATAGACTGAAGATAGATACATAGATAGACAAACAAATAGACAGAAAGATTGATTGATTGATTGATAAATAGATAGACAAATAGATAGATAAATAGATATTCAATTTGATATATAAATAGTTAGATAAATATTTGACAAATAGATAAATAATTAGATATATATATATATATATATATATAGATAGATATAGATATATATATCTATCTATATATATATAAACAAATTGATAGATATAAAGATATATAGATAGAAAAATAGAAAGATAGTTACATAGACATATAGATACATAGAGAGATAGACAGATTGATAGATATAAAGATAAAGAAAATTATAGATAGATAGACATAAAAATAAGTAGACATATATAGATATAGACAAGCTGATAGGTATATATATATATTTTTTTGATAGATAGATAGAAAAATACATAGATAGATATATTTATTGTTTGATAGATAGATAGATCGAAAAAACAATTAGTTAGAGAGATCGATCGAAAGATAAATAGATACATAGATAAATAGGTAGATTAGTAGAATGGTAGAGAGGTAGATACGAAGATTCGTGAATAGGTAGATATTTTGATAGGTATTTGGTAGGAATGCAGATAGTTACATAGAAAGATTGATAGACGGATAGATAGATAGATAGATAGACTGTTATTTAGATAGAAAAAAAAAGACAGTAAGATGAATATTACAGATAGATGGATATATAAATATATAAATATATAGATAGATAGACAGAAAGAGAGTTAGACAAATAAATAGATAGATAGGCAGACAAACAGACAAACAAATAGATAGATAAATAACATATAGACATATAGATAGATAGATAGGCAAATAGATAAATAGATAGATAGATAGATTGATTGATTGACAGATAGAAATAAAGATAGATAGATAGATTGATAGATTGATTGATTGATTGAAAGATATACACATAGATTGTTAGATAGATAAATAATTTGATAGATAGACTGATTAATAGGTAGACAGATAGATAGATAAACAAATAGACAAATATATGGATAAATAGATATATAGATAGATAGACAAATAGATAGATATACAAACATACATATAGATAGATAGATATTTAGATTAAAAGATAGAGAGATAGACAGATAGATAGATAAAAAAACAAATAGATAGATATATAGATAGACAAATAGATATACAAATAGATAGATCTACAAATAGAAAAGAGAAATATAGATAGACAAACATATAGAAAGATAGATAGATATATAGATACAGAGATATATAGATAGATAGATAGATAGACAAATACACACATAGACAAATAGATAAATAGACAGATAGAATAATAAAAAGAAAGATAAATAGATAGATTGAAAGAAAAACATACAGAAAGATAGATTGATAGATAGATACATAGATAGATTGATAGATAGATAGATATAAAGATAGATAGATACAAAGATTAATAGATAGACAGACATATAGATAGAAAGATATATAGATAGACAGATAGATAGATAGATAGAAAAATAGATAGACAAATTGATAGATAGATTAATTTATAGTTAGACAAATATATATAAACACTGATAGATAGATAGATAGATAGATAGAAAAACAGATAGGAATGATAGATATAAAGATAGATAGATATATAGACATATATATAAATAGATGGATAGATAGATAGAAAAATACTTAGAAAGATAAACAAATATAAAATAGACAAATAGATATATAGAACGATAGAAAGATAGATATAATTATAGATAGAAAGATAGATAGATAAATAGATACAAAATTGAATAGATTGATAAATTAATTTTAGGCACATAGGCAAATAGGCATATAAGTAGATAGGTAGTTAGAAAGTTAAAAAGATAGAAAGATAGGTAGATAGGCTGATAGATGGATAGACATATAGACAGACAGACGAACAGATAGATAGATAGATAGACGGACTGATAGACAAATTGAAAGATATACAGTTAGACATATAGACAGATAGATAAACAGGTAGATAGAAATATATAAGATAAAAATATAGGTAGGAACTGGTATTAAAAAGAGAAATAGAATTTGAAAAAATTCAAAATATAGATAATAGAAGTGCTCGTAGCAAGGCACAAGCAGAATTAAATCTAAAAATATTAATGGAAGAAGTTTTTTGGAAACAAAAATCTAAAATTAAATGGCTTAAAGAATGTGATAAAAATACAGTTTTTCAAAAAATAGCTAAATTAAAATATTAGAAACATAGAATTAGAGGTATTAAAAATAATAAGGAAGAATGGCTTGAAAAAGACTCAGACATTCAAAATTATTTTTCAAATTTATTTGAAAACAAATTTAGTGGAATAAAAGAACTAAAAGGAAATTCACTTTTAAAAAACATAGAAAATAAAATCACCATAAAAGATAATAACATGTTAACTAAACTCCCAGAAGAAGACGAAATCAAAATAGCGATATATAGTATGAACAAAGATAGTGCAGCTAGACCTGATGGATGGAACAACTATTTTTTCCAAGCCTATTAGGATATAATAAAGAAGGATATAGAAAAAGCAGTTAATTGTATATTTTGTGGGGCTGAATTTGGAAAAAAATGGGGAAGCTTTCACATTATTGTCATACTTAAAATATAGAATCCTCAAAAAGGTGAGGATTTTAGACCAATAAGCCTATGTAACACAATTTACAAAATTGTATCTAATATTCTACAAAATAGATTAACTTTGATTTTACCTACAATTATTTCTGAAGAACAAACTGGTTTTATGAAAAATAGACTAATAATGGAAAATATCTGCTTGGCTAAAGAAATGAGTAGAGAAATAGGATACAAAATAAGAGGGCAAAATATTATTATAAAGTTGGATCTATCCAAGGCTTTTGATAGAGTAGAATGGAGCATTCTCTGTTCTATCATGAGAAAGATGGGTTTCTTTGAAACCTGGATAGATTTGATTTATAGATGTATTTCTAATACATGGGCTAGAATTATCACAAATGGAAAGGTAGGAGAAGAAATAAAACCAGTTAGAGGTTTAAGTCAGGGTGATCCACTTTCACCATCATTATTTAATATTTATCTGGAACTTTTAATAGTTAACCTTAAAGATAAAATGCGGAATGGTATGATAGGCACTTTTAGACAGTCGAGGAACACTCCATTAGTGAGTTGCCTTGCATATGCAGATGATGTGATTATATTCACTAATGGCAGTAGCAAATCACTACATAATCTGATGAATTTATTGAAATGCATGGAGGAAGAAACAAGACAAAAATTAAATAAAAGAAAATGCCAATACATGATATCATATAAGGCTCCAATTGCATTAGCTCATAAAATCAAAAACATTTCAGGTTTCTCCCATAATAAAAGAGAAATGATCTATTTGGGCTGCCCGATATATAAAGGTAAACTTAAGATAGTATATTTAGAATTTTTATTAAATAAATTAAAAAAGAAAATCTCGGGATGGAAGGAGGAATGTTTAATTATGTGGGGCAGAATTACTCTAATAAAACATATTTTAGAAAGTCTTTTAATACATAATATTATGATAATTCAACCTTCAGTTTTTATTATTAAAAAAATCGAAAAAGAATTAGCTAACTTTTTATGGGGAAAAAAAGAGGGCAAATATAAATTATACTAGAAAAAATGGAGAGACTTATGCTACCCAGTTCAAAAAGCTGGATTGGGTTTTGTTAATCTTATGGATTTAGCAAAAGCATGAGCAAGCAAGAGATGGTGGAGGTTGAAAGAAAATAACAGTATATGGTCTAAATTTATGAGGGGAAAATATTGTATTAAGGATTATATCAATAAAGTAAAGAATAAAAGTAAATGTTCACAGATATTGACACAAATGCTTAAACAAAAAGAGTTAGTTGATAGATTTTTTACACTTACTAAAAAAGGTTGGAAATGGAATTTAAGCTCGGATGGAGCATTTTCATTAAAAATAGTAAAAAATGAATTAAGAAAAAAGCTAAAAGAACATACATTATTCAAATGAGCTTGGAATAATGATAATCCACAAAGAATTAAAACTTTTATGTGGAAAGTTTTATCTAATATTATCCCAATTGACAATAATTTAAAGAAGAAAGGAATTAAGCTGGTATCTAGATGCGAGTGTTGCTTAAATTAAATTGAAACATTGGACCATCTCCTTTCACATGAAAGAGTGGTAGCAGAGATATGGAAGAGACAAGGATTAGAAATGAATTTAAAATATGAACATCTAAATTTGAAACGTAGGCTTCATAAATGGATTAATCTAAAAATTTCTAGCCCGGTGCAGAAATGGATTAAAATTAATGTGCCACTATTAGTTATCTGGTGCATTTGGAAGGCTAGAAATAAAACTAGATTCGAAGGATATAATATGATAATAGAAGATAGCTAGAAAGATATTAAAGAAGAAACAAGTAAAATTTCAGAATCGAACCCTAGAAAAATTCAAGGCTCGAAGAGGGATAAAGAAACCTTAATCTTTTGGAATCTAAAAGAAAATCAGCCTAAACAATTTAAAATAATAAGTATAAAATGGGAAAAACCACCTCAAGGTAGAATATCTCTAAACATAGATGGTAGCTTTGATAGAGATATGGGCGAAGTAGGAGGTGGAGGAGTGATTAGAAACTCGAAAGGAGGGCTAATATTAGCCTTCACTAGAAAGATGCAAGCATCCTCGACCGTTCATGCTGAGATATTAGCTTTAAGAGAGGGAATTAAGTTATGTAGAAAATTAGAAATTAAAAATATAGATATTCAAATAGATTCAAAAATTTTTGTAAATTTAATCACCAAGCAGACAAAGATGTGGAAATATGAAGATGACATAGAGGATATTCTACACGATATGAACTTTTTAAACTTTTCTATAAAGCACATTTTCAGAGAAGCGAATGCATTAGCGGATATATTAGCTAAATAGGGAAGAAAGAAAGGTGATCAGAAGTATAATAAAGAGAGTTTACCAAAAAAATTTACTGGAATATTAAAACTTGATAGTAAGGATTTTCCTTATATTAGAAAGAATAAAAATATTAATTAGAACTTGCCATTCAAATAGGCAAATAATACTATATAATGGATCACCCTGGTCCTGAGGGGTGATCGAGATAAGGTAAGTGGCTTTTGTATGCATGGTTTTTTTTATTTTTTTTCTACAGGTAGAAATGAAAGAAAAAACCTAAACTAATTTGAAATTACATTAGGGGATTGGCTCGGGAAAAGGTAATGGATGTATAGATATTTAGTATGTTGTGCAGGTACATATGAATCTGCATAAGGCAACCTTCAGTCCTTAGCTCGGTAAATTATACTGAATGGAAGGCTAGATCTGTTTAAATGATATTGTTAAAAGTTGGTATTACATAGAGTCTGGTTGCTGGAAGTCTGTGCCATATTTTCTGGAAGTCTGTGTTATTAAGTGTGTGTTGCTGGAAGTTTGTTTCTTTAAAATGGGCGTTGCTGGAGGTCTGTTTATGGTTGTTTGCTGGAAGTCTGTAATATATAGGTGTAGCCTATAAAAGTAAAAGAAGACAGTGAATGAATGAAACGCAAAATGATGGAAGAAGGCAGAACACCTCAAACAATCTGAACAACAATGGATCGGTTCCTGAAGTATCAAGCCAATTGCTATTTTGGTTTGTACAGGGAAGGGTGGATAAAGGGTTTAATTATGTGTATGATCCAATTGATCTTGTGTAGGACTGAAAACTTGCAGGTGAATGGTCAATCTGGATATAATTAACAGCAATCAACAATAAACACTTGGGAGGAAAGCTTATAGAAATGCTCAAAAACCCAGCTAGAGATTAAAGAAGGCACGAGATGACTCAAGACTTGAGCTAGCTAGAAAACGCTGGAGAAAGAATCAAAGATGTAGATTTAAATGACACAAGACACTAGAGAAGCACAGAAACATAGAAAGAAGCAAGATAAAGCTTATTATACTCATCGAAAGATTGTGAAAGCAAGACAATGGATTAGCTACCATCATAAAGATAGCCATTAGCATTCAGAAGGAATACTTCCTTGCACAAAAAGGTAAAGATAAGAGACATAGAATAACATAGCCATAACATAAATAAAATTACATTTTATTAGATTGGTTAAATGTAATTTATCTTTATTTGAAGAATGGGTGTAAAAGGGCTAAGGGTAGATGATAGTTTGTATTAACGGTATTCCTCCACCAAAAGAGAGGGGTATTATTAATAAAATAATATTTGATATAAAAACAAAGATAAAAAATTAGGTAGATCAATAAATAAACATATAGATAGAAATACAAATTGAGAGATAGATAGAAAGATAGTTTGATAGATAGATAGATTAACAAATTGACCAATAAAAAGATTGACAAATTAATATATAGATAGATAGTTAAATAATTATACAAAAAGATAGATTGATGGATAGAAAGATTAATTCAGAGATAGAATGCTATATAGATAGATATATATATATATATATATATATATATATAGATACATATATAGATAAATAGATAGATATATAAATAGATAGATAGCTAGACAAATACATAATTAGACAGATTTATAAATATACAGGTAGATAGATAGATAGACTGATATATAGATAGACAAATAGAAAGATAGAGAGATAAATAGATAGAGAGATAAATAGATAGATAGGAAAAAAGATAGCATTCTATATAGACAGATATATAGATTGTTAGATAGTTAGATAGATAAACAAATAAATAGATTAAAAGATAAATAGATATACATATAGATAGATAGACAGATAGTTATATGCAGAGTTAGATAAAATGATAGATAGACAAAATAATATACAATAAGATATATAGATTGATAGATACATAAATCGACAGACAACAGATAGATAGATAGATATATAGAGAGATAAATAGACATATAGATAAATAAATATACATATAGATAGAAAGACAAAAAGTTAGAAAGACATATATATTAATTAAATATAAATACTTAGATAGATAGATAGATAGACACATAGATAGATAGATAGATAAATAGAGAAATAAATAGTCAAATAGACAAACAAATAGATAGATAGTTCAATAGATAGATGACATACATACAGATAGACAAACTGATAGAGAGAAAGAAAGATAGACAGATAGATAGACAAACATATAGATATACACATAGAAGGATATACAGATAGACAGATAGATAAACATAAAGATATATAGATAGAAAGACAGACAGACAGATAGATAGATAGATAGATAGATAGACATATATAAAGAGAGATAGATAGATAAAATGACAAATAGACAGATAGTCAAATTGATAGAAAGCTAGATAGAGAGATAGACAGATAGATAGAGAGATAGACAAATAGATAGATTGATTGATAAATAGATATGCATATAGATAGATAGATAGATCGAAAAAAAGATTGATCGATGGTTAGATAAAGAGAAAATAGACATACAGATAGATCAATACATAGATAGATAGCCATATAGACATGAATAAATTTACATTTAGATAAATAAATAGATAGGCAAGTAGATAGGTAGAAAGGTAGCCATCTAGATGGGTAGACAAGTAGAAATATAGCTAGATAACTAGATAAATAGATAGACAGATATATAGATAGACATATAGACAGATCCGCAAATAGAGAGATAGAATAAAAAAGATTGACAGATCGATAATTACATATTTAGATAAACAATTAGACAGATAGAAAGTTAGAAAGAAAGATAGATAGATAGATAGAAAGATCGATAGATAAATAGATAGATATAAAGATAGTGTGATTGATGGATATACAGATAAACAGATAGACATATAGACATATAGACAGATAGACAGACAAATAGATGGATATATAGATAGATTGATAACAAAATATATAGGTAGATACATAGAAAGATAGATAGATAGACAGAAAGACAATTAGATATATAGATAGATAAACAAATAAGCAGATATACATATACATTGATAGGAAGATAAACACATAGATAGATAGATAGATAGATAGATAGATAGATAGTTAAATATTCATCTAGATAGGTAGACATATTGATAGATATATAGATAGACAGATAAGCAAATAGATAAATAGATAGGCATATAGATAAATAGATAGAAAGATAATTAGATTGATAGACATATAGATATATAGATAGATAAACAAATTGACAATTAGACAGATAGATACATAGATAGATAGAAATATAGAAAATTAGATAGAAAGACATATAAACAAATAGATTGAAGGATAGATAAATAGATAGTAAAATTGATAGAACGTCATATAAATAGATATAAAGATAGAAAAATAGACAGATAGAAAAATAGTCAGATTGACATATAGATTGAAAGAAAGATAGATATATAAATAGCTATGCTGATAGATAAAAAGATAGAATGATAAACTGATAGACAGATAAACATATTGACAAATAGAAATATAGAAAGAAAGATGTATAGATAGATAAATAAATACACACATAGACAAATCTATAAATCAACAAATAGAAAAAAATAAAGATAGGCAGATAAATAAATAGTCAAATAGAAAGAAAGAAAGAAAGAAAGATAGATAGATATATAGAAAGATTGATAGATACATCGACAGATAGATAGATATAAAGATAGACATACAGATAGATAGATATATAGATAGATAGATAATTGACAAATAGATAGATAGACACGCAGATATATATATATATATATTGATATCCAGATAAATGGATAGACATATAGACAGATAGATATATAGATAGTAGATAAAAAGATAGAAAAATAGATAGATAGATAGACAAATAGATAGATAAATGGATAAATGGATAGATAGATAGGCAGAAACACACATGGACAGATAGACATATAGACAGACAGATAGAAAGATAAATAAATAGATAGATAGATAGATAGAAATATAGATAGATAGATAGATAGACACATAGATAGGTAGATATATTGGCAGATAGATAGATAGGCAGATAGATCAATAGATGGATAGACTAATAGACTAATAGACATACAAACAAATAGATAGATAGATAAATAATATATAGATAGATAGAAAGACATATAGATAGATAGACACATAAATAGATAGATAGATAGATAGATAGATAGATAGATAGAAGATAAGTAGATAGGTAGATATTTAGATTAGTAGATAGGGAGAGAGGCATATTAGCAAAAAGGTAGAAATGAAGATAGATAGATAGACTGACAAATAGTTAGATAGACTGACAGATCGTTAAAGAAATAAACATTTAGATAAATAGATAGGCAAAAATATATACAAATAGACAGATCAAATAAAAGATAGATAGACAAATAGAATGATAGATAGATATATAAATAGATAGATAGACATATAGATAGATAGATAGATAGATAGATAGATAAATATATTGGAAAGTTGATAGATAGAAAGATAGAATGATAGAATGATAGACTGATAGAATGATAGAATGATAGAATGAAAGATAGATAAACATATAAATAGATAGACATATAGAAAGGTAGACATATTGAAAGATAGACATATATAAAGATAGACATATTGAAAGATAGACATTTAGAAAGATAAGTAGATAGAAATATAAAAAGATAAATTTATACTTAGATAGATAGATAGACAGATAAATAGATAGATAGTAGATAGTCATATAGATAATTAGACAAATTTACATATATGTACATAAATAGATAAATAAAATATAAATAGATAGATATGTAGACATATAGATAAAAAGATAGATAAATAGTGTGATAGATAATAGATAGATAGATTGACAAATAAGCTAATATATAGAGAGAAAGATAGACATATAGATAGATAGATAGAAATATAGATATATAAATATATAGATTAAAAAATAAATAGATATAAAGATAGATAGACATAAATATAGATATATATAGATAGATAGATAGATAAATTGATAGATTGAATGATAGATTGATAAATAGATAGATATGCTAATAGATAGATTGATAGATTAAAAGATATATAAATAAATAAATAGATAGTTCAATTAATATATAGATATATTGAATAATGAAATAAAGAAAGAAAGAAAGATAGTTCGATAGACAAATAGATCGATAGATGGATAAATAGATTGATACACACATTGATAGATAGATAGATAGATATATAGACAGAAAGATAGATACTTAGATAGATAGATAGATAGTGAGATAGATAGATAGATAGATAGATACATAAATACATAGAGTGAAAGATAGATAGATAGATAGATAGACAGATAGATAGATAGATAGACAGACATATAGATAGATTGCTAGAAAGAAATAAAGAAATAAAGATAAAATAGATTAAATGGAAGATAAATAGCTAGACATATAGAAAAATAAACAGATAGATATAAAGAAACATAGATAGAAAAATAAATAGATAGATACATAGAAGGACAAAAGAAAGATAAACGTATAGTTTATAGAGAGTTTGAAAGAAAGATATATAGATAGATAGTTATACATATTGATAGATAGAAAGATTGATAGGCACATAGATAGATAGATATTTAGAAAGATAATGAGATAGATGGATAGACAAAAAGATTTTTAGAAAGATAGATATATTGGTAGAGAGATATTTAGACAAATAGATAGTTAGACATATATATAGATAAAAAGATAGACAAAAAGATAGATAGATATATAGGAAGATAAATAGATAGATAGATATATTAAGAGATAGATAAATAGATTGATATACAGTAGAATGATAGATAGATAGATAGATGAATAGTTAGAATGATAGATAGATAGATGAATAGTTAGAATGATAGATAGATAGACAAATAGATATATATATATATATATATATATACATTAAGATATATAGATAGGTAGATAGATAAATAAACAGATAGATATATAGAAAGATAAATAGATATACAAATATATATATATATATAGAAAGATATCTAGACAAATAGATGGATTTACAAAATGATAGATAGAAAGATCGATACAAAGAGAGATTGATTGATAGATTGTTTGATAAATAGTCAGATAGTTAGATACCTAGATAGATAGATAATTAGACAGTCAGACAGAAATAAAGAAATATAGTAAGAAAGAAATATAGTAAGATAGAAAGATAGATATACAAATAGATAAATAGATAGTTAGTTCGATAAATAAATATACAAATAGTCAGATATACAAATAAATAGATACAAACATAGATATATAGACATATAAATAGATAAAAAGATAGATTGATATATAGATAGAATGATTGACAAATAGATAGATAGATAGATAGACATATATACAAATAGACAGATAGATAGACAGATAGTAAGATAGAAAGGTAGATAGATAGACTAATCAATAGATTGATTGATTGAAAAATAGATAGATATATAGATACAAAGATAGTCAGATAGATAGATAGATAGACACATAAAATGATAGACATTTAGTTAAATAGATAGATATATAGATAGATAATCAGATAGAGGAAAATATAGATCGACAAATATTCAAATAGTTACATAGATGGATAGATTGATAGACACATAGATAGAAAGATAGACAAATAGAGAGATAGATACATACATACATACATAGATAGATACATACATAGATAGATAGGCAGATACATAGATAAATAGATAGGTAGATAGATAGATAGATAGATAAATAGATAGATTGACAGATAGAATAAAAGATAGATATATAGATACACCTATAGATACATAGATAGAAAAATAGCTAGATAGATATATAGACAGATAGATCAATAGACAAATAAATAGATATATAGATAGACATATAGATAGATAAATACATAGATAGAAAGATAGATAGATTTATAAATAGTCAGATTAACTGATTGACAAATTGAATGATACACAAATTGATAGATAGATAAATAGAAAAATAGGTAGTAGATAGATAGATGGATAGATGGATAGATAGATAGATGGATAGATGGATCGAATGATAGATATAAAGTTGGATAGATGGAAATATGGATATATGGATATTTGTATAGATGGATAGTTGGATAAATAGATATATGATAGATGGAAAGATGGATTAATTGATAGATGGATAGATAGAAAAATAGATAATTGGATGGATACAATGATAGAAGGATAGATGAAAAGAAAGATAGATAGATAAATAGATATGTATATAGATAGATAAATAGATAGTTAGATAGATATATAGATAGACAGACAAAAAGATTTTTTGATTGATTGATTGTTTCAATGATTGATAGGCATACATAGAGAATGATAGCTAAATAGATAAATATATAGATAGATAGACATATACCTAAATAGATAGATAGACAAATAAAAAAATTGACCGATATTTAATTAGATATATAAAAAGATTGATATTTAGATAGATACATAGATAAATAGATAGATAATAACTAGATAGAAAGGCATATAGATAGATTGACATATACACACATTGATAGACAAATAGATAGATAGATAGATAGAACGAAAGATATATAGATAGAAAGATAGTTAAATAGAAAGATAGATATATAGAGTAATTGATAGATATATAGAGTGATAGATAGATAGATAGATTAATAGATAGATAGATATATAGATAGATATTATATATATATATATATATATATATGCAAATAGATAGACAGACATATATGTAGTTAGAAATATAGATAGATAGACTCATAGACAGACAGGTTGATTAATTGATTGATATATTGAAAGAAAGAAAGATAGATATATTGATTGATTCATAGAAAGATAGATAAATTGATAGATAGATACAGAGATATATTGATAGATAGATTGATATATAGATATATCGATTTATATATAGAAATACACATTGATAAATAGATAGATAGGTAAAAAGGCAGATAGATTGATAGATAAATAAATAAATAAATAAATAAATACATATATATATATATATATAAGTAGATAGATAGATAGATATATATATATATATAAATATAATGATAAATAGATAGATAAATATATATATTGATATATAAATAGATAGATAGATAGATAGATAGAAAAAGATATAGATAGATAGATATACAAATAGACATATAGATTGATGAATCTATAAATAATTAGATAGATAGATTTATAAATAGATAGATATAGATATCTTTATATAGATAAATAGATAGATAGATAGATATATACATATATAGACAGACAATTAGAAAGATAGATAGTTAAATATAATATATACATAGACATATAGATAGATACATAGATAGACAAACAACCAGAAAGATAGATCGATAGATATATAGATAGATTGATAGGTAAATAGAAAGATAGATAGATAGACATAGAGATTGATATTAATAAAGATATATAGAAAGATAGATAAAAAAATAGATAGATAGACACATCAACACATTGATATATAGACAAATAGATAGATAGATAGGTTTGTTTGAGAGATAAAGAAATATATAAAGAGTTAGATAGTTACACAGATAGATCTATAGTCATATAACAAAAATGACACATAGATAGATAGATAGTTATATGGATAGATATATATATATAGTTAGACTAATAGATAGATACATAAAAAGTGATATAGTTACTTTGACAGATTGACAAATAGATAGATAGAAACTTAGTCAGATAGACAAAAGCACAAATAGTTAGATAGATAGTCAGATATATAGATAGATAGATAATCATATAAATAGATGGATATATAAACATATTGAAAGAAATAAAGATTGATAGATAAATAGATAGTTAGATATATAAATATAATTATAGATAGATATTTAGAAAGATAGATAGATATATAAATAGATATGTAAAAAATAGATAGGTTGGTAGCTAGATAAAATGATAGATATATAAATAGATAGATAAAGATATATATATATATATATATATATATATATATATATATATATATATATTGAAAGACATACAAATTGATATATAGATAGGTAAAATTATAGACTAACACATAGATGGATAGAAAGATATGTAGATACATAGATAAACAAATAGATAGATAGAGAGATGGATAGATACGTATATAGATAGATAGACATATGCATAATTTGATAGAGAGAAATATAGATAGATAATTAGGTAGATAGATTAATAAATAGAATGATATATATATATATATATATATATATATATATATATATATATATAGCTAGAGAGATATATAGATAGATTTACAATAAGATAGACATAAAAACCAATAGATAAATAGATAGATTGACAAATTTAAAATTAGATAGATAGATAGATAGAAATATATATAGATAGATATATATATATATATAAAGAAAACTGATTAATTTATAGACAGATAAATATATAGATAGACAAACATACCCATGGATAGATTGATAAATAGATATATAGATAGATAGATGATTGAAAATAGGTAGGTAGATAGATAGATAGTTAGTTAGATACATAGATAGATAGATAGATCCATAGATATATAGATAGATAAATTGATTGTTTGTTTGTTTGAAAGATAGATAGATGTATAGATAGAAAGAAAAATAAATAGATAGATATTTAGATAAAAAGTCAGACAAATAGACATATAGATAGTTAGATAGATAAACAAACATATAGATAGATAGACAAACAGATAGACAAATAGATAGATTAATATATATATATATATAGACATATTGACATAAATATATAGAGACATATAGACAGATAAACATATAGATGATGGACACATAGACGAATATATAGACATATAGATATATATAATGATATACAAATAGACAGATAGATAGATAGAAGGATATACAAATAGATAGATAGAAAGATATACAGATAGATAAATAGCCTAATAGAGAGATATAATGATAAGCAGATAGATAGATAGATAGATACAGATAGATAGATAGATAGACAGATAGATAGCTAGACAGATAGACCTATAGACAGATAGACAGATAGTAAGATAGATCGATAGACATTTAGACAAATAAATTGATAGAAAAATGTAAAGATAGACAGCAAGACAAATATAAAGGTAAATAGTAAAACAAATAGTCAGATATACAAATAGATATATAGATTGATATAAATAGTGGCAGATAGAAAGATAGATGTATAGATTGATTGATTGACACATAGACAGATAGACAGATAGATATATAGATATATAGATAGATAGACAGACAGATAGATAGATAGATAGCACTACTAAAAATCACCGTATTACCAAAATATTTGGTCAGTAATTAGTTGTTTTTTGGTCTGTAAATTAATTAGCGACCATTTACTGACCAAAAAAATTAGTCGCAATTTTGCTCATCGCTAAATATTTTACCTATGAAAAAAATAGTCGGTTGGTAAATTATCGACCATTTATCGATCCTCTACTGATGCTGATTTACTGACTAAATTATGACAATTTGCCGATCGAATAAATAATGGCGGTACATTGTCTCCAATTGGTCTGTAATTAACGATCATTTACAGATCAATCACTGACAAATAATTACTGACTAAATTCCGACCATTTTCCAACCAAAAGAATTAAGTTAGTAAATGGTCTCTAAATAGTCGATAATTATCGATCATTTATAGACCATTTACTGACAAATAAATTCAGTCTAAATTTCAACCACTTTCTGACCAAAATAATTTGGTCGATATATGGTCACAAAATGGTCGGTAAAGCCTAAAAAATTGTGACAAAAAACTGACCAAAATCTGTTAAAATCATTATTTAGTAATTGATCTCCAAAGGTATTACTGACCATTTGGAGATCTTTTACCGGCCATCGATAATAAAAAATTTTAGTTGGGTTGATCGTAATTCGGTCGGTAATTACTGAACAATTTTTTTTAATAGTAATTCTGAAGTTGCCGTAGAAACAGAAACAAAAAAACACAAAAAAACAACAATTTTTGTCTGAGGAAGACTCTCCAACATATCCATCCTCTCACTCATATCCCTCACACATCTCTTGATCATTCATCAAAATCTCAGAACCATTTTGTGGATCAATCAGCAGATTCTACTACTGTGGTACATTCACAACCTTCTTTGTCTGTTGTGGCATCTCTTCCACCCATGACCCTCTACTAGTTTTGGGCATACCAAAGGCTGTGCTACCTATACCATAACGTGTATAATCTTGCAACGTGCTGCCTCTGCCTCATCCATGTGCCATACATGTAAAAAAAACATAATGCAATGAAAATAAACAAAAATGATTAACTCACTGTCTACTCATTCTCATCAGAATCATCCAAATCCGGTTCATCTTCTTCTTCAGATGTAGCATCATTATTTTCAAACTCCTTTTCATCGCTCATTTTTCCTCATAATCAATTAAATTTTCATCAACATCTTCATCCCCACTTGTATCAATCTTAGAAAATGCGACTAAAAGGATGTCTTCGTCACCCACTACATCTTCGATTATAACATCATAATCATAATTATGAAAAATTGGTTTTATGAAATGAGTACTTGGTGATGTGGGGATGTCAATTTGAGTCATTGCTTTTATCTTTCACACAGCTTTCCAATCCTTTCTAGGACTGGTATGACCCGGATATTCATAATAATAAACCTGTGATGCTTGTGCTGCTAAGAAAAAAGATTCATACTTGTTGAATCATTTTTTATCGTGCACGTTGACAAGTTTATATTGAGGATGAAAAATAATACCAACATGTGGTGTTGGATTTAACCATCCGCATTTGAATAACACAGTTTTTTTAACTGGAAGTGCTTTAAATTCTAACTCGATCACTTCGACTAGAGTCCCGTAATAGTCATATTTGGTTTCTTGTACATAGATATTTTAAAGCATGCCCCCCTATTGTCTATTGCCCGGTAGCTACCATACAATTTTGTGTGAATTTTAAAACCATTCACACTATAACCAGTGTACGTTCTAACCTCTTTTAGGAGACCTCATGCTATACTTTGAAGATAATTATTTGAACTTTTATTAGCATGATTATGAACCTGTAATCAAAATTAAGTGGATTATTTAGATTACAATTATAAATTTTTATTATAACAATACAATTATTTTGCGATTATAATTAAAAATAAACATACGTATTTTTCAAAAAATGATGGAAATTCATTCTTCATCATGGCATTGATTGCTTCTTCATTCATGTTTGAAAACTCTTTCATTTATCTGTAACAAAATCACTAAAAAAGAAATTATAAATAATTGATACATTGATAGGAAATAGTAAATTATAATGTGTAATAGATGTTATTTGACTATTAGGAAATACTTACTCAATAGATGGTAAATCTCCGGACAATTCATTAGGATATATAGATGAGCTACAGAATATTCATAGTTTGCTAGATACCTTTTCTCTTCAGCACCAATTGCTTTACGCGGAGGCTTGAAAATGTCAAACAATTCATTATCCACATTATCATAAAGATAAACCTCATTCCACTTTTCATTAAGTGGAAGAGTTGGATCTCCTTCTTTGAAATAGAATGATATGAATTTTGTAGCCCCAACCATAATATAACCTATTGATATAGAACCCTCAGCCTGAGTCTTTTTCATTATTGTATAATTTATTTTCCTCAAGTATCTACAAAAAGATTAGTGAAAATTACATGTCTTTTTTGTGTATATATAAATTTATATATAGAAAAAGAATTGGTTTAGTAAATTAATATTACCTTTCTGGAGGATACATCCAACAATAATGGACAAGATCATCAATCCACGCTTTGTAAGCCAAGTGCACTAGAAGATGTTCCATTGAGTCAAAAAAATTAGAAGGAAAGATTTTCTCAAGATTGCATATGATAACTAGAATTTGTTCATACAGATTCCTCAACCCCTCATTTGTCAATGAAGAATAAGTTAGTTTCTTGAAGAATAAAGAAATTTTAGTTATTAGCTCCCATATTATATTAGGCAAGAATTCTCGAAGAGCAATTGGTAACAACCTTTGCATTAATACATGACAATCATGACTTTTCATGCCAAACATCTTAATTTTTTTCGCATCCACACATCTACCCACATTAGAACCATACCCATCTAGAAATCTATGTTTTTTACCCACTCCAACACAACCTTCTTCTGTGATTTATTCAGAACAAATGGCACATCAAGATATATATTGGTGACAAGATTTTTAGCAAATTAAGGACAACGATAATATTTATTCAACTTATCATTTTACTTGTAAGTGTCCTTAGTTTTCCTTGGAATGTTAAATACTGTATTGAAAATATTGTCAAAAACATTCTTCTCGATATGCATAACATCAAGATTGTGCCTGAGCAAGTGCTCACGATAGTAGGGAAGATCCCAGAAAATACTTCTCTTATTCCACCAAGAAGTCTTAGATATAGTTGCATTCACAACCTCAGCATCAGCATTTATCACCTTCCTCAACCCTCTTTTATTAAATTCCCATAGAATATCATCCCCAAATCTACCCGCCAGGAATTGTTTAGTAACCTTTCTTTTCTTAATGAAGTCTTTGGCATTACATCGATACAGATGATTAATGGGAAAAAATATCCAATGGTTGTCAAACCATGACTATTTTCTGCTCTTAATTAATCTAAAAGTATCAAAGTCTTCCATACAATGAGGACATGCCAACATACTAGTTGTACTCCACCTAGACATCATAGAATATGCTAGAAAGTCATTTATGGTCCATATGAGGGCAGCACACATTTGAAAATTTTACTGTTTGAAAATATCATAAGTTTGAATCCCAACACCCCAAGGACTTTCAACATCGCTATCAATGGCTGCAAGAAAATATTTATCACCCCCTTTGGATTCGCAGGCCCCGGCACTAACACAGTCAAAATATAAATTCCTCCTTCATACATAAGTCTGGAAGAAAATTATATGGGGTCACCACCACATGCCACAAAGAATATTGCTATTCAGATTGATTAAACGGCTTAAAACCATCTGCAAATAAACCCAGGCTAACATTTCAAACTTTAGAAGAAAAATCATGAAAATACCCATCAAAATGTTTTCAAGCAGGGGCATCAGAAGGGTGACACATCTTACCATCCTCCATATGATGCTCTGAATGCCACCTCTTTTCATTAGCCATTGTGGTTGATGCATACAATCTCTACAACCTTGGTGTTATTGGAAAATAGTTCATCTTATTATACAGCACCTTCAACTTATGTATATATAAGCTATTTCAAGAACCCATAAACTTTTACTTGTACCGAGCATGCCCACATATTTTACAACTGTAAAGGTCAATGTTATCACCCTAGTATATCATTCAGTTGTTCACACAGCAATGAATGAGCTGTACTGGTAATCCCAATGCTCTAACTAACTTCTTCATGCTATAGAAACCCAAAGGCAATAATTCTAGAATGAATTTAGACATATCATCAAACCATCCCTACGAACACCTATGTCTGCACTTTATTTCTAACATTTTCACAGCTATAGAAAGTTGAGTATGCTTAGAATTTTCCTCATATATAGGTTTATCCCTAGCTCAAATCATATCATAGAAATTCTTTGCCTCATCATTGGGTTGCTCTTTCGTGTTGAATTCAGGACAAGCAGCATCAAAAACCATTTTATAGTATGTAGTATGTTTAATATTATCCGAGACCATCTGATCAGTTTCATATACTGACACCCATATTGAACTCGTACACCTCTGGTGGACTTGCTTCTCACCATGGTATATCCAAACATAGTAATCTATCACAAAACAATTTCTATACAAAAGCATCTTCAAAACCTCAACATTAAAAAACTTTTTATTCTAACATTTAAATAAAGTGCAAGGACATCGGATATTTATACCATCATTCACACACTCAAGACGCCTTAAAGCAAACTCAAAAAATTCATCAACTTTATGCCCCCATTCATTAGAGAACATTTCATTGACTATTCGACCCTTGTACATCAATTCATGATCATCTTACATGACTAGTTAAAAAATTCATTTAATTTAACAAATGCAATTGTCTGTAATTATAGTTATATATAATTATATAGACATTTATTTAAATATACAAATATTTATATATAGTTATCCACATATAGTTTAAAATAATATTGTATGTTGTTATACATGTAATTATAAATATAGTTATGAGTATTTATACATATAGTTACACATATAGTTAAACGTATATTTATACATGTAGGTTTATATATTTGTTCATTTAATTTTATATAATTATACATATAGTAATGTATAGGTATAGATATAGTAAAATACTTTTTTTATATACAACTATATACAAAAATATAGTTGTAAATTTAATATTTAAATATAATTATGCATAAAACTTTTAAAGTTATACACATAGTAAGATACAATTATTTATAATTATATATTATTTTACATATAATATAAATAGTTATAAATAGTTATATATAATTAAACATATAGTTATATATAGATATATTTATACAAGTAGTTATAAGTGGTTATACATAAATATAAACAACGTAATTAAAACTATTTTGTTTTAATTATATTAATACATAAATGTATATATAGTTACAAATATAGTTTATATAATTATATAGACATTTATTTAGTTATACAAATATTTATATATAGTTATACACATATAGTTTAAAATAATGTTGTATGTTGTTATACATGTATTTATAAATATAGTTACATATGGTTGTACATTTAGTTACACATATAGTTAAACGTATATTTATACTTGTATGTTTATTATTTGATAATTTAATTTTATATATTTATACATATAGTAATGTATAGGTATAGATATTCTAAAATACTTTTTTATATACTACTATATACATAAATGTATATATAGTTACAAATATAGTTATATATAATTATATATACATTTATTTATTTATACAAATATTTATATATAGTTATACAAATTGTATAATAATTTAATATTACATAATTGTTATATAAGAAAATATATAAATGGATAGTTTAATGTATATTTTTTATAGATATTTATAAACATTAATACATATGTATAAATATTTAAATATAAAATTATATGTTTATTTAAACATATCGATGTGTATTTATAATGTAATAAGTCAATATATATTAAAGTATAGGCATTTATACATAATATCAATCGATTATATAAATCTATAGACATTTATATATACTATTATAGACATTATTTAAGATTAATATTAAATAAAAGTTTGATTTACCATAAATTATAATATATATTAAAGTATAGACATTCATACCTAATGTCATATGATTATATAAATATAAACCATTAACATTAAGATTATTCGGATGCAAACATCATGTAATAGAAATCAAAATAACTAAAACCCTAAAAATATAAATAGTAGATGAACAAATTTAAAAAAATAAAAAATTATAGATTAATTAATTGTGTCGAGTCAAAATCATGTTATGTTAAATGAAATCGAAGCAAAAATTAAAAAATTAGGAGGAGAAAAAAACCTAATACCTGAATATACAAAAAAATGAAATTTCGAATGTATATGTATAATTCAGAGAGACGGAGATGAGAATATAAGCAATTTGAAGGAGAAGAACAAAGAAAAACTTACTAGGATTCAGAAGAAATATCAAATTTATGTGATTTCATGCTTACAGTTGGCTAAGATTCTAAAAAACAGCAGAGTTACGATGATTTAATGTTATAATGATTTAGCAAATGATTTTGAAATTAAAAAATTAAAACATTGACTTACCGACCAAAATTATGGTCAGCAAAAGGTCGGTGAGAATAAATTTATCAGTATTTGGAAGTCTAATTTACCGACCAATAATAAAGGTAATATGTTTTTGGTCGTTAAATGGTCGGTAATTAGTTGGCAATTTCTATTTTCTATTTCCATCTTAATTTAATGACCAATTTCCAACAAAAAACATTTGGTCGGGAGGTATGGTCATTTTCAGTCGAGAAATAGTCAATAATTACCAACCTAAATATTTGGTCAGTAGTTGATCGGTAATTATGACTTTATAAATATATTGAATAACTGCTTTAACGACCATTTTTAATGGTAATATATTTTCAGTCATTAAATGGTCGGTAATCTTTTGAAATATTTTTCGCTAATTCCCTCCTAATTTACAAGACCATATTTCCGACAAAATATATTTGGTCGGTAATATATGGTCCGTAGTTGGTCGGAACTTTGGTCCGAAGTATTTTTCTCCGATGTACCTCTTTAATTTTCTAAATTGGTCGTGAATTGGTCAGTAATTACCGACATATATATTTGGTCGGTATGTATGAAGCCATAAATAATTTGAAAAACACTATATTGAGCAATTATAATGATATGTCGTTAAATGGTCGGTAATATACTCAATAACAACTCTACAGAATAATTTTCAACCAAAACCATTTGGTCAATAATTATGGTCGGTATTTTGTCGTAAATTTGGTCAACAAAATTTTTTTTTCGATACCCTTTATTGGCCGCTAACTGGTTGTGCTTTGGACAGCAATTACCGACAAAATTTTATGATTAGTATTTCGGTCGATTTATTGTAATTTTTAGTACTATCTTTCTATCTATTTGTCTTTCTATATATGTGTATATCTATTTACCTATCTATCTATCTATCCATATGACTATTTGATTATCTAACTATCTGACTAACTATCTATATGTCTATCTATCTATCTTTCTATATATTTATCTTTATATCTCTCTATATATTTTTCTATCTATATATCTATCTGTCTACATATCAGTCTATCAATCTATAAATTTGTCTATCTAAATAACTGTCTATCTATTTATCTATCTATTGGTCTATCAATCAATTAATGTTTCTATCTATATTTATCTATTAATCTATTTATATATTTATCTATCTATCTATTTATATATTTATATATCTATATATATGTCTATTTAACTAACTAACTATCTATCTATCTATCTATCTATCTATTTGTCTATATATAAATCTATCTATTTTTCTTCCTAACTATCTATATATCTATTTGTCTATCTTTATATATAACAATCTATTTATCTATATGTTAATTTATTTATTTATGTGTCTATCAATCTATGAATCTATCTATATGCTTATCTATCTATCTTTCTTTCTTTCTTTCTGTATATCTATCTATTTATCTATCGATCTATAGATATATCTATCTATCCTATCAATCAATCTATCCTTCTATTTATCTATCTATCTTTTTATATATCTATCTGTCTATCTGTCTATATATCTATATATCTTTAAATCTATCTATCTATCTATTTTTATACCTATCTGTCTCATCATCTTTCTATCTATCTATCTATCTATCTATCTGTCTATCTGTCTGTCTGTTTGTCTGTCTATCTATCTATCGATCTATCTATTATCTTTCTATCTATTTGTATATCTATCTATCTATCATTCAATCAATCTATCTATTTCTCTATCTATCTATCTATCTATCTAACTAACAATCTAACTATATATCTATCTATCCAATTATTTATCTATCCAATAATCTATCTATCATTTTTTCTATCTATCATTTTTTCTATCTATCTATCTTTTTTTTCTATCTTTCTATATGTCTATCTATTTATTTATATATCTATCTATCTATATGTTTATCTATTTATCTATCTATCTATCTCTATATCTATCTATCTTTCTTTCTTTCTATTTATCTATTTCTCTATCTAAATATCTATCTATCCAAATATCTATCTATCTATCTGTCCATCTGTCTATTTGTGTATATGTATATTTGTCTATATGTCTATCTATCTTTCTACCTATTCGTATATCTATCTATATGTCTATCTATCTATCAATTTATATATCAGTCTAACTATCTATCTATATATCTATGTAAATTATCTATTTATCTATTTGTCTATCTCTATATATGTCTATCTATATATCTATCTATCTATGTATCTATGTATCTGTCTATTTATCTATCTTTTTATCTATTTATCTGTCTATTATCTCTCTATCTATCTGTCTATCTATCTATCTATCTATTTGTCTATCAATCTATCTATCTATCTATCTATCTCTCTATCTTTGTATCTTTCTACTATCTATCTGCCTATCTCTCTTTCTATTTGTATGCCTATCTGTCATTTTGATAATCTATCTATTTTTGTATCTATCTAATGTCTATCTTTCTATATATCAATCAATCAATTAATCAATCAGTATATCTATCACTCTATAAAAATGTTAATCTATCAATCTAACTATCTATTTATCTATCTATCTTTCTTGCATATCTATCAATTTGTATACCTATCTATATGAATATATGATTAAATAAATATCTGACTATCTGTCTATCTATATATCTATTTAACTATATATCTATTCATCTGACTATCTATCTATCTGTCCGTCCATCCATCTGTCCGTCTATCTATCTGTCTGTTTTTCTATCTATCTATCTATCTATCAATTTATTTGTCTATCTATCTATCGATCTGTATGTCTATCTATCGATCTATCAAATTATCTATCTATCTAATTATTTATATGTATATCTATCGATCTATCTATCTTTCTATTTATCTCTCTATCTATCTGTCAATCGATCTATCAATCTATCAATCTATCTTTTTATTTGTCTATATTTCTATCTATCTATCCATCTATCTATCGATTTGTCTATCTATCTATCTAATTATCTATATATCTAATTATTTATATGTATATCTATCTATCTGTTTATCTATCTATCTCTATATCAATCGATCTATCTATCTATCTATTTATCTCTTTGTCTATCTACCTTTCTATATATCTATCAGTCTATCTGTCTGTTTATCTATCTATTAATTTGTCTATCTATCTATCTATCTATCAATTTATCTATCTATCTATTTGTCCATCAATTAATCAATCAATCTATCCATATATTTATTTATCTATCTATTTATACCTTTATCTATCTATATGTTTATTTATTTATCTATATATCTATATCTTTTTCTATCTATCAATCTATTTGTCAATATATCAATCTATCTATTTTTATGTCTAACTAATTATATATCTATTTGACTATCTTTCTATCTAACTATATATCTATATGTTTATTTATCTATTTATGTGTCTATCAATCTATGAATCTATATATGTGCTTATCTATCTATCTATCTATCTTTCTGTAACTTTATCTATTTGTCTATCGATCTTTCTATATATCTATCTATCCTACCAAACTATCTATCTGTCTATCTATCTATCTATCTATCTGTCTATCTATCTATTTATCTTTAAATCTATATATCTCTCTATCTGTCTATCTATCTATATATCTATTTGTATATCTATCTATCTCATTATCTATGTTTCTATCTATCTATCTGTCTGTCTATATATCTATCTTTCTATCTATCGATTATCTTTCTATCTATTTGTCTAACTAACTATCTATCTATCTATATACCTATCTATTTTCCTATCTATCTATCTAACAATTGATCTATCTATCTATTTAACTATATATCTATGTATCTATCCGATTATCAATCTATCATTTTATCTATCTATCTATCAATATATTTTCTTTCAATTTATCTTTCTATCTGTCTATCTATCTACTATCTATTTATATTTTTATCTATTTATTTATCTATCTATCTCTATACTATCTATCTATCTATTTATCTTTCGATTTATCTATTTCTCTATCAAAATATCTATCTATCCAAATATCCATCTATCTATTTGTCTATCTGTCTATTTGTATATATGTCTATCTGCCTATCTATCTATCTATCTATATGTATATCTATCTATCTATCTATATATCTATGTATCTATATATTTATCTATTTGTCTATTTGTCTATCTCTATATATGTATTTGTATTTGTCTATTTGTTTATCTCTATATATGTGTATCTATGTATTTGTCTATCTATATATCTTTTTACTATCTATCTATCTATTATCTCTCTATCAATTTGTCTATCTATCTATCTGTCAAACTTTCTATCTATGTATCTCTCTATCTTTGTATGTTTCTACTATCTATCTATCTCTCTTTATACATGTCTACCTATCTATCATTTTCTTAATCTATCTATTTTTTTATCTATCTAATATCTATCTGTCTATATATCTATCTATCTGTCTGTCTGTCTATCTATCACTCTATAAAATGTTAATCTATCAATCTGACTATCTATTTATCTGTCTATCTTTCTATTTGCATATCTTTCTATATGTATAATTGTTTATATGACTATCTATCTCTCTATATATTTATCTATTTATCTATTTATCTATTTGTCTGACTATCTATCTATCTATATATCTATTAATCAATCATTTTATCTTTCTTTCTTTCTATCTATCTGTCTGTATATATATATATATATATATATATCTATATATCTATATATCGATCTATCTATCTGTTTGTCTATCTGTCTGTCTATTTATCTATCTATCTATCTATTTATTTGTCTCTCTATCTATCTATCTATCCATCTATCAATCTATTTATATATCCATCTATCTATCTATCTGTCTGCCTATCTGTCTATCTGACTGTCTATCTATCTATATATCTAACTAATTATCTATCTATCTATTTATCTATCTGTCTATCTATCTATCTATCTCTCTATGTATCTGTCAATCAATTAATCTATATATCTATCTATCTGTCTGTCTGTATTTCTATCTATTTATCTCTATGTCTATCTATCTTTCTGTATATATATTTAACTATCTATATATTTTTCAATTTGTCCATCCATCAATATATCTTTTTATCTATCTATATGTCTATCTATCTTTTTTACTTTCTACATATATATCTATCTATCTATCGATCTTTTTATCTATATATATATCTATTTATCTGTCTGTCTATCTATATATCTATTTATCAATCTATTTATTTCTCTATCTATCTATCTATCTATCAATGTCTTTCTATCTATTTATCTATCTATCTATCTATCTATATATCTATATATTTATTTATCTATCTATTTATCCATTATTTTCGTTCTATCAATATATGTATCTATCTATCCATTTTTTTATTTCTATATATATATATATCTATCTATCTATCTTTTTTTCTTTCTATCTATCTTTCTTTTTTTATTTTTTTCAATTAAACTATTTTTCTCTCTATCTATCTGTCTATCTGACTATCTATCTATTTGACTATATGTCTATATGTCTATCTATCTATATGACTATATGTCTATATGTCTATCTATCTATATATTTGCCTACCTATTTATCTCTTTATGTGTCTATCTATCTATCACTCTACTTATTTATATGTCTATCTTTTTATCTCTATATCTTTTTATCTATATATCTATCTGTCTGTCTATCTATCTGTCAATTTATTTATCTATCTATGTATATACCTATATGTCTATCTATCTATCTTTCTATATTTCTTTCTTTTTATCCATCACTCTATCTATCTATCTAATTATTTATTAATTTATCTATTTGTATATCTTTCTATTTATCTATTTATCTATCTATTTATCCATCTATCTATTTATCCATCTATCTATTTATCCACCTATCTATCTGTCTATTTGTCTATCTTTCTATCAAATTATCTATCTATCTAATATTTATCTGTATATCTATCTATCTATATATCTACCTATCTTTCTATCTATTTATCTATCTATCTATCTATCTATATGTCTATCTATCTACCTCTTTACACTATCTAGTCTATCTATAATATAAGTAAAAAATATAAGTCTTAAACTCGAGTCTTACCATCATTGAATGAAGACACTCATCATTATATCAAGACATGACCTCCAACAAATATATACAACACAAAAACTTCATTGGTAATCAGTTATTGAAGTTCTATTTATACACAAACTCTTTTAATTTAAAACTTCTTATGATATTCAGTATGTTAGTATTTGTTTAATCACACAAATACCTCTGACAGATGTATACATGCATTACTTGATAAAAATACTTTTATCTCTAAATTTATGTGCTTCCCATTACACTTAAATGGACATACATATTACAACAAGAAATAAACTTTCAAATCTGTCACAATTCAATTGTGCATGTTTGAAAACATACCTAGACATAACATAAAAATGTGTCTTATAACATAATTTTCAAATTTTGAATTATCAAATATAAGATTAACAATATGGTGCACAATAATTTAATTTCTTTTATAGAAATAGTGAAATGTTATATCACAATATAAGGGGCATGTATTATAAAAAAAAAATTTAACTTTCATTCATTAGAAATATTATATATCATAAAAATATATGTAAAAGGTGCAATTAATTAAAAAATTAAATTAATTAAAAGCAAATTAATAATAAAAAATAATTTTTTTATATTTAGCTTAACTAATAATATTATATGAAAAAAAATTAAATTTAAAATATTATACTTAGAATAAGGTAAAGTAGAAATATATAAAACATGCATCATGATAGATTGATTCATCATTTTATGTCCATGATTGTAATGTGATGGTATGAATCAAATCATCATTATCAAGTGAGTATGAATGTAACACTAGAGATGCCTTGTATATCCTCAATGTCACATAAGTTATCATCTTTCAATAACTCTTTTAATTTTTATTGAATTTTTAACTTTAAATCTTCCAAATCTTTCAAGTATCAAGTATTTTTTATGATATATGATCATAGTCTAGATCACTTATCTAAAATAATATTTATAGCCACGAAAAAAAGTTTACAATACTATGCTAGACATTGGAGAGCTTAGTAGATCACATATCATTTTAGAAAATATAGAATATGTGGATTTGTATAATTTCTATCAATTCAAATTCTCATTTTCTTATCATCATGTGATATAATATTATAGTAATTAGTACTATGTACTGAGTTAATTTTTTTCAATAGATGACCATTATATTTTTCTCTTGCTAACTGAATACAAAAATATCATCTTTGAATATTATATCTATGTCCATATTTGGAGCCTGACTATAACTATCATTCATAGTATCATAATATGTAAATATGTTAGTTAATTTTTATTGAATAAAATATTCAGGTTTCCTGCTTAGTTCATGCAAGTTGATATGTATCTTGATATATTTTATATCTCTTTCATCTTAACCCTAGAATTTATATAGACAGCTAAACAAAAGTTGAATTGAAGAACCAATAACTAGATATATAGTTTCCAAATCAATAACCATGAAACTAAATGAAGAGTATCATCTATATTTGCTAAACATGTTAATAATATTGCATATGTATTTGAGTGCAATGCAAGTGATAAAAGTGTACACAAATAAATATATTATATCATATTATATAAAACATACAAGAATTTTATAATTAAAATTTATATTACAGTCAAAATCATTAATAATATCTTCGTTGCACTACTATTAACATAATTGAATATCATGTATTAGTAGCCACCATATGACTCTAATATCAAGTAGCTATAATTACAAAGGTGACTTATATTCATTTATAATTTGTTTAGGCTAAATAAAAAAATATAGACTTCTAGACTCTTGTTGTTAGCAATCATAGTACAGTATTTTAAATAATTTTATTTTTTATATTCATGAGAAAACAACTTTTATTCTCACTTGTGTTGTTGGGTTAATTATATGATACATACACCTAATATGAAAAATTTAAACTACCAGGTCATCTCTTATAGTTGAAAAACATAATAATGGTAATTTTGTTATTCAAAGCATTATTAGATATAATAATAAATATTTTATGATGTATGTCATAGTTTATTATGATATACACTCATATATGGAATGATTATAATGAGGATGACATACATAATGACTACAATGATTATAACAATGAAGCTACGGGGCCTACCTACCTATCTGTCAATCTATCTATCTATCTACTTGTCTATATATCTATATGGTCTATATATTTATCTGTTTATGTGAATATCTATCTATTTGTCTGTTTGTCAATCAATCTATATATAAAACTATATATACTTAATATAACTATGTTTGTAACTATGTATACACATATGTAAATCTATATATTTGTTTATTACTTTGTATACATTTATATATAAATACATATAACGACTAGTATGAATATATACACCACACACACACACACACACACACATATATATATACACACATAACTATATGTTTAACTATATAAAACTATTTATAACTATATATACTATATGGATAATCACATATAACTATAAATAATTATATCTCGCTATATGTATAACAAAAAAATATATGTACATAACTATATTTAAATTTATAATTTACAACATATATTTAATATACATTCGTATATATTAATATATACGAATTTATTTTACTATATCTATACCTATACATAACTATATGTATAAATATATATAATTATATGGAAAAATATATATACCTACATGTATAAACATAAGCTTAACTATATGTGTAAGTATATATATAATTACATGTATAACAACATACAACATTAAGCTTAACTCAATGTGTATACCTATATATAATTATTTGTATAACTATATAAAATTCTATATAATTAAATATTTCTATATATGTAACTATGTATACATATATGTAAATCAATATATTTGATTATAACTGCATACATTTATGTATAACTACATATAACTACTTGTATGAGTGAGTGAGTGAGTGAGTGTGTATATCTTTATCTATATCTATAAGTTTAATAATTTATAACTACATATACTATATGTATAATAACATATCACTATAAATAAATGTATCTTACTCTATGTATAACTATAAAATCTTTATACATAACTATATTTAAATATATAATTTTCAACATATATTTAATATACATTTTTATATATTATTATATAAAAATGTATTTTACTATATATATACCTATACATAATATATGTATAAATATATAAAATTATTTGCAAAAATATATATACCTGCATGTATAAATATAAGTTTAACTATTGTGTAACTATATGTATAATCACATGTATCTATATTTATAATTACATGTATAACAACATACAACATTATGTTTAACTATATGTGGATAACTATATATAAATATTTGTATAACTATATATAAATAAATATAACTATATTTTTAACTATGTAAATCTATATACTTGTTTATAACTTTATATACATTTATGTATAACTACATATAACTACTTGTATTAATATATATATGTCTGTGTGTGTGTGTGTGTGTGTGTGTGTGTGTGTGTGTGTGTGTGTATAACTATATGTTTAACTATTTATAACTACATATACTATATGTATACTAACATATAATTATAAATGGGATAATACTAATTTGTTGCACTAAATTTAAATTAAATGGCAAAAGATATACTATCAACAATATGTAAACACATAGCATTAGAGTGTCAGCTGGTCAGATATAGCATGCTATTGAAATAAGGGTCGTACTCTTACCTAATCTCACCCCTCAGTCCTCAATCTTATATATGAATTTATCTATGACAAAAGATGTATTTGAAAGGTTTGTATAAAAGGCAATTTTTTTCTTCTTTTATGTAATTCCCCATTCTAACACTACATTCTCTGTGTCTCTCTCTCTCCCTCTCTCATTCTTTCTATGTCACTCTCTCCCTCTTTTTTTTGTGTCACTCATTCTTTATTGTTATTTTCTTTCTTGCTCTCCTTCTTTCTTGCTTGCTCTCTCTCTCTCTCTCCCTCCTTCTCTCTCTCTCTCTCTCTCTCGCTCGCTCTCTACCTCTTTCCCTCTCCCTCTCTCCATCTCTTTGTCTCTCTCTCTCTCCCTCCTTCTCTCTCTCTCTCTCGCTCGCTCTCTACCTCTTTCCCTCTCCCTCTCTCCATCTCTTTGTCTCTCTCTCTCTCTCCCTCTCTCCCTGTCTCTCTCTCCCTCTCCCTCCCTCTCTCTCCCTCTCCCTCTCTCCCTCTCTCTATCTCTCTCGCCCTCTCTCTCTGTCTCTCTCTCCCTCTCCCTCCCTCCCTCCCCCTCCCTCTCTCTCTCTATCTCTCTCCCTCTTTCCATTTCTCTTCCTCTCCCTCTCTCTCCCTCTCCCTCATATCTCTCTCTCTCTCTCTCTCATCCCTCTCTCTATCTCTCTCTTCGTCTCCCCCTTGAAACTTTAAATTTCTTTCTTTTTTGCTTTCCTTTCGTGTCCATTAGCATATTTTTATCCCTTTATCTAGTAATAGTGTGATGCCTATTAATCTTTACCATGCTATAAATTGCTTTATTTATTCATGTAGATTCTTGAAATGCATTACCTTATATTCATGATATTTAATTTTTAAATATTTATATGTAAGTAATTTTATTTAATAATTAGTATATTTTGAATTAATTGAATGTTTAATTCAAAATAATGATTGAGCATTATTATTTGTAAGTAAAACAGGATAAATGAATTTAGATCGTTAGTGGAAGTACAAATGGTTAATGAAAGAAATTTTGAATAAATGTTTTTTGAGTAGGCTTGGAAATTTCATCAATTTTGCATATAGTAAATTGAGATGGATGGATGGAGAAAAAATTAAGTGTCCATGTAATCATCGCAAGTGTCATAATATTTCTTTTCATGATGTAAATACTATAAGATACTATTTGGCTAATTATGGCTTTGTACCAAATTATATTGTTTGGATTTATCATGGAGAAAGTACAATAGTTCTAAATATTGACCAAAATGATGCTACCGAATCATTTGATTGGGTGTAAAAAAGCATCAAACACATACCATAGAATAGTCATTAAAGTTACTGGTGCTAACTTTAATATGGATTACATGGATGAACCACCTAATCCTGAAGCTCAAAAATTTTATGAAATATTTAAAGCTAAAGATAATGAGTCGTGGCTTGGTTGTAAAACACATTCTCAATTTTCACTTGTTCTCACCTTTGCCGATTAACCTATATAAGAATCTTTGTAGGACATTTGATGTGAGACACACGAAAAAATTTGATTCAGAGCATTCAAACATTGCCATGGTCCTTCTAATGCATGGGTCCTGTATTTAACAATTTCAGCTAGATTAAAAGGAGGCTGAGCTTCTATTATCTTCATTATTCCTGAAACATTTTATTTTTATACTCTCTTTCTCTCTAAACATTATTGCTGGATATCTTTTAGATATTTGTTGAAGTTGTATGACTATCAACTTAGATTTGTGTTTGTTCATGTATATAATTACTATTTTTATATATCTGTGAATATGTTTGTATGTCCCCAAATATTTTGGGTAGAGTTTTAGCCTATTATAGGTATGTAAAAGGCTTGGCTTGTCCTCATGGTGCTAGGAATAATACCTTTGCTTTTGAAGCTGTAAGATGAATGAAAAAATTCTTGTCCCACGCAAACGCATGTTTGTTCTTGACACTCTTATTTTGTGTAGATTTACAATGAAACAATTTAGATCTGTGACTACTTTTTATCAGTGATTAGTGGAATTAAACTATTGAAATATTAATAGCCATTACGATTCCTACATGAACATACAGGTGTGAAAAAATTCAATACCATGCAGCCTATTGTCATTTCAACTTCCATTTCCCTTTTGTTTGGCACTTTCTAACTTTCAAAAAATTAACCATGGACTGATATTTGAAGCTGGGCAACACAAAAAAATATTTTGATGGGTAGTTCATTAGAAATCTTGGAGTAATCTTGATTCAGTAATTTAAAAAAAAGCTCATGATTATTTCGTTGTGTGAAATTCTAGCAAATGGCCATTAGTATTACAAGCGCTAATCTATCTATTTATCATTGGTATAATGTTGTGTTCATTATTGGTTTTTAAATGTACTATGTTATGCTCTATGCATTAGTGTAACAATGTTATCTATCTACGTGGAGTACCAGAGGACAAAGAACTAAAAGATGCTGACCATGTCTGAGAGACCTATATGCGTGTTTTTTAGGCCCTATATTATTTTTTTCTGTTTTCTTTGATGGTATGTGTATTTGCATGAAAGTACATGTGTGTGTGTCATCTGAGGCTATGTGATTATATATATGCACATATAATACTATAGTATATACATAAAAATATACTATAGAATGTAAGTATATACTGAGTATATACGTTCGTATATACCGAGTATATATATACATATATACCGAACATATACGTACGTATATGACGAGTATATACATAAGTGGGTGCATATATTTATTTGTAGACATGTATATATTGTCAAACATAGACACCCATTTGCACACACATGCAGACGCATGTTTGAATATATAATTGCTAGGGCTGGTTTGGTCATCATCGTGCATTGCTTACCGATGCAAGTCATAAAAGCCATTGATATTTGACCTTCCCCAAAGCTGTGGCATGAAGATATTTCTAGTCCAGGCCAGCCAGGTAGATAGAGGTTGGTCTTAAATCTCTTAGTAATTGTGTAGATATGCAATTATCACATGGTACAAATCATATGTATGAGGAAATAAGTTTTCTTATTGTAGGTTCTACAATGATTAGTTCTAATTGCACTAGGTCTTAGAATAATGATGATGGTGATGCTTGTCTAGCGTCATGTAATTTTATTAGATTTCACAAAAATGTATTTAATCGGAAAGAAAAATGTAACATTACCTGATTTTTATAGGCCACGAGTGTCAGGAGGAATATCGAGTCATGTTTTGGGAGAAGTAGCTCAACGCCTCATTAAAAACTCGCTCAATCTCAAAATGGATGGTTGGCAGGGAAGTTCATCAGTAGAGCATCATCGCCCACACCGCTTTTGTTATCAGCAGCACCAACAGGAGCAGGAGCAGGAGCAGCAACACCATCAATATATACGTACGTATATACTTGGTATATACATACGTATATTCTCATTTCCTTCTATTGTCTTTGATGGTATGTGTATTTGTAAGAAAATACATGTGTGTGCATCATCTGAGGCTATGTGATTATATATAAGTATGTATAATACTGTAGTATATACGTACGTATATACTGAGTATATACGTACGTATATACTGAGTATATACGTACGTATATACTAGAGTATATAATTATGTATATACCAAGTATGTAGTACGTATATACTATAGTATATAAGTACATATATATGGAGTATATACGTATGTATATACTACATTATATAAGTATGTATATGCTCGGTATATACGTAAATACATACTCAGTAAATACGAACGTATATACTCGATATATACGTATGTATATACTCGGTATATATGTATGTATATACTCAGCATATATGTACGTATATACCTAGTATATATGTAAGTGGGTGCATATATTTATTTATAGACATGTATATATTATCACACATACACACCAATTTACACACACACACACACACATGTTTGAATATATAATTGCTTGTGCTAGTCTGGTCATCATAGTGCATTGCTTAAGGATGCAAGCCATAAAAGCCATGAATATTAGGACTTCCCCAAAGCTATGGTATGAAGATATTTCTGGTCTAGGCTAGCCAAGCAGACAGAGGCAGACAGAGACAGACAAAGGCAGACAGAGGCAGACATAGGCATATAGAGATAGATAGAGGCAGACAGAGGTAGATAGAGATAGACAGAGGTAGACATAGTCTCTTAGTAATTGTGTAGATATGCAATTATCACATGGTACATAGCATATGTATGAGGAAATAAGTTTTATTGCAGTAGATTCTGTAATGATTGGTTCTAATTATACAAGGTCTTTGGATGATGATGATGCTGCTAGTATAGTGTGGTGTAATTTTTTTAGATTTCATAAAATTATATTCAACCGGAAGAAAAAAATGTAACCTTGCCTGATTTTTACAGGTTGCGAGTGCCGGGATGAATATTAGGTCCTATTTTGGGAAAAGCAGCTTGCCGCCTCGTCAAAAACTTGCTCGATCTCAAAATGCATGGTTGGTAGGGAAGTTCATCAATTAACATCATTTCCCACCCCACATTTATTGTCAGTGGCAGCAGCAGCAATATATACGTAAGTATATACTTAGTATATACGTAGGAATATACTCATTTACTTCTATTGTCTTTGACGGTATGTGTCTTTTTATGAAAGTACATGTGTGCAAGTGTGTGTAATCTGAGGCTATGTGATTATATATACGTACATATAATACTCCAGTATATATGTATGTATATACTACAATATCTATGTACGTATATTTTGAGTATATAAGTATGTATATACTATTGTATATAAGTATGCATATATGGAGTATATACGTATGCATATACTATAGTATATAAGTACGTATATACAAAGTATATACATACGTATATATTATAGTATATAAGTACGTATATACTGAGTATATACGTACATAATACTATAGTTTAATTGTATGTATATACTCAATATATACGTACATATATACTCAGTATATACAAACATATATACTCAGCATATACATACGTATATACTCAGTATATATGTACGTATATAATACAGTATATACGAACATATATACGGACGTATATACTATAGTATATAAGTACGTATATACCATGTATATACGTATATATATACTCATATATATATATATGTACTTATATACTCATTATATACATACATATATACCGGGTATATACTTACGTATATACTATAATATATACGTACATATATACTACAGTAAATACGTATGTATATGTCGAGTATATACATACATATCTATATAGTATATATGAATGTATATACTATAGTATATAAGTACGTATATACTGAGTATATACGTGCGTATATACTCAGTTTATACGAACATGTATACTCGATATATATGTATGTATATACTGAATATATACATCCATATATACTTAGTATACACGTCCGTATATACTCAGTATATACGTACATATATACTTAGTATATGTACGTATAATACTATAGTATTATATGTAAATATATACTGAGTATATATGTACTCAGTATATACGTACATAAAATACTATAGTTTATAATCAGAAATATTGTAGTAATATATATAACAAGTGAAATACTAGAATATATGTACATATACACTATAGTTAATATGCATATATATATATACTGCAGTATTATATATTTATCAACACAACTTTTGTTATTTAATTATTTTAATTTTATTAACTGGTTTAAATTTAGTACAGATGGTACCACAATGTTTCCCAAATGAAGCTTGTATAAATGAATGAATTTTTTATTAGATATGATGCACCATGACTCTGACAACGTTGTCATAGTAGAAAGATGGTGATCAGATGAGCTAAGAGAGTGAAAGAAACCTCAAAGAACATATTGATTATAATTTATGCACTATCAATAGAAACATTGATGAATATGATGTTATAAGGATTTTGTTATGTTTTTGTTTTAATTATGTAAAATATATCACAATAATTTATTAAATGATTTTATTTTTTGTTATTTATAAATTATCATGCATATTTTATGTTTTTATTCAATATAATTTAAAATTTAAAATTATTTAATTAAATTTTTTGAAAAAAAAAATTCTGAAAATAGTTTTGGAATTGAAAAAGCTAGGGATTTTCCCTTGCTGATTTAGCTAGGGAAATCATTATTTTAGTTAGAGAATTTTTCAACGCTATAATTTTTTAGCTAGGAAATCTTTCCCTCATTAATTTTTAGCAACGAGGACCTTAGCTTGGGAAAGCTTCCTTCATTAATCCATTGTTATATCCCGTATAGCGATGGAAACCCCCATTTAGCTAAGTAATTTTCCTTATCTATTTGGGATTTTTCATGAAGTATATCAATCAATCTATTTATTTATCTATCTATATGTCTATATATTTATATATCTATATGTCTATCTATTAGTGTATTTAACTATTTATCTATATGTCTATCTTTTAGTCTATCTATCTATCAATCTAACTATCAATCTTTCTTTTTGTCTGTCTTTCTATATATTTATCACTTTATGTATATGTCTATCAATCTATCTTTCTAAATATCTATATATCTATCTATCTATTTGTCTGTCTATCTGTCTCTATCTATTTGTATATTTGTCAATTTATCTGTCTATTTATCTATTTGTTTATATATTTGTCTATCTATTTGTCTATCTATTTGTCTATCTATTTGTTTATCTATTTGGGGCTATCTATCTGTTTATCTATCTTTCCACCTTTCTTTATATCAATTTGTCTATCTATTTATTCATCTATTTGTCTATCTATTTATCTATCTATCCATCTAGCTATCTATTTGTCTATCTATTTGTCTATCTATTTATCTATCTATTTCTCTATCTATCTGTCTTTTATCTATACATTTATATCTTTTATCTTTCTATATATCTACCCATCTATCTATCTATTTGTTTATCTATATATCTATCTATCTATCTATCGGTGAAGATTTCTATCAATCTATCTGTAAATCAATCTGTCTATCTATCTCTATATCTATCTTTCTATCTTTTTGTTTATCCATTTGTATATCTATTAGTTTATCTGTATGTCTACCTATCTATATATTTATCAATTTATTTATCTACCTATCTATATGTGTGTTTGTATCTATCTATCTATCTATCTATATACGTCTATCTTTCTGACTATTTATCTATCTATTTATCTATCTATCTGTCTATATATCTATCTATCTATTTATATATACACACATATCTATCTATTTATATGTCTATCTTGGTATCTGTTTATCTATTTGTCTGTCTATCTATCTATATTTCAAACTATCTATCAATCTATCTATCTTTATATCAAGCTCTCTATCAGTTTATCTATCACTTTATCTAAGCATCTATCTATTTGTCCATCTTTCTATCTATCTTTCTGTCTATCTATCAATCAATCAATCAACTTATCTATCTATATATTTGATTTTCAATCTATCTATCTATCTATATGTCTAACTAACTAACTAACTATCTATCTATCTGTCTATCTATCTGTCTATCTATCTATCTATCAATCTATCAATCCATCAATCTTTTTATCTATCCATACATTTATATATCTATCTTTCAATCTATCTGTATATCTATCTATCAATCAATTTTTTTATCAATGTGTCTATTAATCTATCTAACTATCTATTTATATGTATAACAATATGTTTATCTATCTTTATATCTATTTACTTATCAATCTTATTATCAATCTGTATATCTATCTATCTATTGATCTATTTGTTTATCTATTTGTTTATCTATTTGTTTATCTATCAATCTATCTAACTATCTGTTTATGGATCTGTCTATAAATATTTATATTTATTTGTCTATTAATCTATCTAAATATATATATATATATATATATATATATATATATATATATATATATATATCTATCTGTCTATCAATCAATCTATGTATCTATATATCTTTCTAGCTTTGTATCAAACTATCTATCAATTTGTCTATCAATAATCTATCAAACTAATTATCAATCTATCTAACTATCTATTTATTTATTTATCTATCTACCTATGTATCTATCTATCTGACTCTCTTCTATTGATCTATCTATCCGTCTGTCTATCTATCTTTCTATCTATCCATCTATCTATCAATCTTTATGTCTATCTATCTATCTTTCTATCTATCTAACTTTCTATTTTCCTATCTATCTATCTATCAATTTGTCTATCTATGTGTCTATCTATCTATCTAACTATATGTCAATTAATCAATCAATCTATCTATATATCTATCTATCTATCTTTCTTTCTTTCTATCTATTGATCTATTTTTCTTTCTATTTGTCTATAAATTTCTTTATCAATCTTTCAATCAAACTATCAATTTGTCTATTTGTATTTCTATTTCTCTATCTATAAGTATGTCAATTTGTTTGTTTGGTTATTTGTCTATCTTTCTATATATCTATAAGTATATTTTTCTATATTTCTACATGCCTATCTGACTCTCTATATGCATGCTTTTCTGCCTGACATTCTACCTGCTCAAGTGCCACCTAGTCAATATATCTATCTATCTGTCTATCTATCTATCTGACTATCTATCTATTTATCTATTTGTTAATCTATCTATCTATCTATGTTTTACCTATCTGGCTATCTAAATGTTTATCTATCTACCTATCTATTTTTCTATATATATATATATATATATCTATCTATCTATCTATCGATCTATATATCTATATATCTATGTTTCAATCTATGTGTCTATCTATCAATCAATCTATCTAAATGTCTAATAATCCATCTATATATTTTTCGATAATCTATCAATCTATTTATGTTTCTATCTGTCTATATATGTCTATATATTTGTCTTTCAATCTTTCTATTTATCTTCTATCTATATGCCTAACAAAATATCTAGCAATATGTCGACCAATCTGCCTATCAATCTTTTTATGATTATATCTTTCATTCTGTTTGTCTGTTTATCTATCTATATATCTATCTATCTTACTATCGGTCTATCTATCTATCTATGTATCTATATTTCTATCTTTCTATCTATCTGTCTGTCTATCTATCTATCTATCAATCAATCTATCTGTCTGTCTGTCTATCTATCTACATATATGTCTATATATTTGTCTATCTATCTATCTTTCAATTAATGTATCTATCTATCAATTTGTTTTTTTTTCTTTCTATCTATCTATCTTTCTGTCAATATGTTTGTTTGTCAATCTATTTGCCTGCCTACCTGAATGTATGCTTGCCTTACTACATGTCTATCTATCTATCTATCTATTATATATCGAACTATCTTTCTATCTTTCTATCTATCTATGTATCAATCTGTCTATCTATCTATTTATCTTAATGTCTATCTATCTATTTATCTTTCTATATGTCTGCCTATCTATCTATCTATTTGTTTTTCTATCTATCTGTCTATCTATCTTTTTATTTATAAATCTATCTATCAGACTATTTATCTGTCTATCTATCTATCAATATATCTATCTATCGACCTGTCTATCTTTCTGTGTATCTATCAATCTAAGTTATTATCTATTAATCTATATATATATCTATCTTGCTAACTATTTGTGTATCTTTTTTGATCTAACTATCCTCTTATCTTTATGTCTAAGTTCTGTCTATCTATAAGCCTTTGTATTAGACAATCTATCTAATTAATTATGAATTAAAATATTAATCCATCTATCTATTTATCTATCTTTCAAATTCTCTAATAATATGTAATTTATTTTTCTATATATTGGTCTATCTATCTGTCTTTATATTAGTCTATAAATATATTTATCTATCTATCTATTAAACTTTCTATCAATTTATTTATATATAAGTCTATCAATCTTTCACTTTATCTATTTATTATTCTTTATATGAATATGCCTATTAATCTCTCTTTCAATTAGTCTATAAATATGGCTATCTATATATTTATCAATCTGTCTATCACTCATTCTTTCTATCAGTCTATCAATCAATCAATCTGTCTATATATCTATCTATCTTTCTTTCTATATGTTTGTCTATCTATGTATCTATCTATATTTTAGTTTATCTATCTTTTTATGTTTCTATCTATTTATCTATCTATTGTCTATCTATATTCCAATATATCAATTAATCAATCAATCTATATATCTATCTATCTATTTGTCTATCTATTATTCTAATAATCTATCGATCTATCTTTCCATCTATCTATATATCTATATATCTATATATCTATCAATCTGACTAACTATATATTTATAATTTATCTATATAACTATCTAACAATGTATCTATCAATATTCCTGCTTGTCTAACTATCTCCTTGTCTGATTGACTGAGTGACTAACTATCTATCTATCTCTATTTCTTTATTACTATCTATTTATCTTTCTATCTGATCTGTCTATTTATCAGTCAATCTATCTATCCATCTATATATTTATTTACAAATCTATCTATCTTTCTATATGCCTATATATATGTATATCTATCTATCATTCTATCTATTTATCTATCTATCTATCTATCAGTCTATCTATATGTTTATCTATCATCTATCTATCTATCTATCTATCTACCTTTTTGTCTGTCTGTTTGTCTGTCTATCAATTTGTATATTATTCTATCAATCAATCTATATATCTATATATATGTCTATCAATCTTTCTATCTTTCTATCTTTCTATCTTAATTTCTATCAATCTATTTATCTATCTATGTGTCTATTTTTTATCAATTTATCTTTTTTACCATTTTGTATATCTAATAATCAAATTATTTGTCTATCTAATAGTTGATCTATAAGTCTATATATCTATTTGTCTCTCTATCTATCTATTTAAAAATATGTGAATCTATCAGTCAATCTATATGTCTATCTATCTGTCTATCTATCTATCTTTTTATATATCTGCCTATCAATCTATATGGGAATCTATCAATCAAATTTTTTTTCTATATGTCTATCTATCTATATGTATGTTTGACTATCTATCTGCCTACTTACTCGAATGTATGGCTACCTTACTACATACCTATCTATAAATCTTTCTGTATTTCTATTTGTCTATCGGTCTGTCTATCTATCTACTTATCTTTCTATCTATCTATCTGTTTATCTATCTTTCTATTGATATTTCTATCTATCTATCTTTCTATATATATGTCTATCTATATATCTATATATCTATTTGTCTATCTATCTATATGATTATCTGTCTGTCTATCTACTTGTCTATCTATATTCCTATCTATCTATCTGTTTATTTATATGTCTATCTTTTTAACAATCAATATCTCTATCAATCTACTTATCTTTATATTTATCTATCTATTTGTATATCAGTCTATCTAATTGTCTATCTATAGTCTATCTATCAGTCTATCTTTATAATTATCTATTTATCTATCAATCTATCTTTTTATAAAACTATCGTTATTACTATCCTTTTATATTTCTATCTATCTATCTATCGATCTATCTGTCAATTTACATCTCTAAAGATCTATTTGTCTAATAGTCTATCGATCGAACTATCTATCTATATGTATATATATCTATATATTTTTAATTCTATCATTCTTCTAATGATCATCTATTAATCTTTTTCTATAATATATTAGTCTATCAATGTGTCTATCAATATATCAATCTTATATCAATCTATTTTCAATCTATCTATCAATATGTCTATCAATATATTTATAAGTTTGTGTATCAGTTTATCTCTCTATATGTCAATCTATCTATCTATTTATCTATTTGTCTATATATCTATCTTTCTATCTATATGTCTATCAAACTATCTGTCTATATATATATATATATATTATTATTTATTTATTTATTTATTTGCCTATCAATTTGTCTAGGATTTAGTCTATCATTCTGAATATATATTTCTCTATCTGTGTATATGTATGTTTTTCTGTCTATCTACCTACCTACCTGAATGTATGCCTGTTTTATTACAAACCTTTTTGTCAAACATTCTGTCTATCTATATGTTTATTTATCTATCTATATGTATGTATTTCTAAATATCTTTCTATATTTATATCTCTCTATCATTCAATCTATTTGTCTATCTATCTATCTACCTACCTACCTACCTACCTATCTATCTATCTATCTATTTGTCTGTCTATTTGTCTATCTATCTCTCTATGTACTTTACTATCTATCAGTCTATCTATCTTTATATCTATCTATTTGTCTATCTCTATGTCTATATTTCTATCTATCAATCTATCTATCTTTATTTCTATCTATCATTATATATATTTGTCCATTTATCTATCTATATATCTCTTTATTAATCTATCAATCAATCAATCCATCTATCTATCTATTTGTTTATCTATCTATCTATATTTCTATTTATCTATCTATCTATCTATCAAATTGTCGATCTATAGTCTATTTATCAGTCTATATATTTAACATTGTGTCTATCTATCTATCGATCTATCTATCTTTTTGTCTAACTATCTTTCTATCTATCATTCTATATTTTTGTCTACCTATCAATCTATATGTCTATCTTACTATCTAGCTATCTATTTGTCTAATAATCTATCGATCTTTATATCTATCTATATGTCTATCAATATATCTATCTATAATTCTATAAACTTTCTATCTATCTATCTATTAATCTTTTTATCATTTTGTTTTTATTTTAGTGTATAAATCTGTCTATCTATCTACGTATCAATCTATCTATCAATTTTTCTAGCAATATATGGTTCAATCTATCTATCAATATCTATTCAATCTATTTATCTGTTTATTTATCAATTTATATATATATATCTGTCTATCTATCTATTTATCATTCATTCAATCAATCAATATATCCATCTATCTATCATCTTTCTTTTTTCTATCCATCTTTCTTTCTTTCTAACTATATATCTTTCTCTCTATTTATCTATTTGTGTTTAAAATTATATGTATGTCTTTTTATCTTTTTGTCTATCGATTTATCTATATATATATTAGTCATCTATCAATCTATGTTTTGACTAGCTATTTGTCTATCTAATGGTCAATCTATATATCTACCTATCTATTTTTCTATTTGTTTGTCTTTTTATCTATGTGTGTGTGTGTGTGTGTGTATTTCTAGATGTTTATATAGCTGTCTATAGACCTTCTATTTATTTATTTGTCTATCTCTTTATCTATCTATTTATCTATTTGTTAATCTATCTATTTTTCTATCTATCTATTTATTTGTCTAATTATCTCTAGAACTATCTATCTAATTATCTATATATCATTCTTTCTTTCTTTTTAGTATATCAATCAGACTATATATCTATCTATCAATCTGTCTATCAATTTGTCTATCTAATAGTCTTTTAATTTGTCTATCAATATGGCTATCAATCTATCTTTCAATCTAACTATCAATCAATTTATCGACTTGTCGATCAATCTGTCTAACAATCTATCTATTAAAATCTTTATCTATCTATCTATCTTTCTTTCTTTCTTTCTATCTATCTTACTATCTATCTGTCTATATATCTATTAATTTGGTTATCTCTGTGTCTATCTATCTATCTATGTATTTATATATATATATATATATATATATATATATCTGTCTATCTATATGTCAATCTATATATCTATTTATCTATCTTTCTTTCTATCGATCTATCTATCAATAATTATATTAATCTATATATGAAATTATCTATCAAAGAGTATATAAATCTTTCTATCTATCATTCTGTTTATCAATCTTTCTATAATCTATCTATTAATGTGTCAATCAATCTATTTGTAAATCTGTATGTAAATATGTTTATCATTCTATCTACCATTGTTTCTAACAATCTAAATATATATCTATCAATCTAACTATCTATCTTTCTTTCTATATGTATAACTTTTGTGTATCTATCTATCCATCTATCTATTTGTCTATATATTTATCTATCTTTCTATCTATTTATTTTTCTATTTTTTAATTAATCAATCTATATTTTTATCAATCAATCTATATATTTGTCTATCAAATTATCAATCAATCAATCTATATATCTATTTGTCTATGTTTATGTCTATTTGATTGTTTGTATATCTATTTCTCTAACTAACTTTTTGTCTATCTATCTATTTGATTATCTATATGCCTGCCTATCTGACTGTCTCCCTATTTTATTGGCTAACTATTTGCTTTTCTATCTATATGTTTATCTATTTGTCTACTTATCTTTCTATTTATTTGTCGATCTTTCTATATATCTACATGTCTATCTAAATTTCTATGTATATATCTATCTATCTATCTAAACATATATCTATCTATATATCTATATGTTTATCTATCTGTCTATCAATTTTACTATCTATTTGTGTGTGGGTGTGTGTGTGTGTGTGTATATTATATATTATATATATATATATATATCATTCTATCTTTATGTCTATCTATCATCTATCAATCTATTTATTATTCTGTCTATTATTTAATCTATTAATTAATAAATCTTCCTATCTAACTAGTTGTCTATTTATTTGTCTATCTATATTTTTATCTATTTGTCTAGCTATTTATCTATCTATTTGTCTATTTGTCTATTTATCTATCTATATATATATATATCATCTATCTTTTATCTATATATCTACCCATCTATTTGTCAATCTATCATTCTCTCTAAATATTTATCTATCTATCTATTTATCTATCTATCTAATAATTTGTTGATTAGTCTATCAATCAATCAATCTATTTGTCTATTAATTTTTTTTATCATTTTATCTATAT
>JAREIK010000787.1:157099-159599 GCA_029783825.1 Sapria himalayana
TTATCTAACCTTCTATATGTCTATCTGTCTACCTAAATATCTATTAATCTATCTATCAATTTGTCTATCTGTCTATCTAATTATTTGTCCTATAAATTTATATATCGGTCTATTTAATAATTTATCTATATGGCTATCTGTTAATTTATCTATATGTATATATATATATATTTATTATTTATCTATCTATCTATCAACTATCTATATGTCTATCTCTTTATCTTTCTACATATATGTTTATATGTTTATCTACCTATCTATATATTTGTCCAACAGTCTATCTGAGTAATTGTATATCTTTCTATATGTCCATCTTTCTTTCTTTCTATATGTATCTTTGTCTATCGATCTATCTATTAATCTATCTATCTATTTAAATGTGTAACTTCTATCTATATACTAATCTATATGTCTATCTATCTATCTATCTATCTATCTAACTATCTAACTATCTAATTTTTGATCATTTTATAGGTCTATCTATGCATAAGACTATCTATATATTTGTTTATGTGTCTATCTAGCTATTGTCTATCTATCTATTTGTTTATCTTTCTAGCTATCTTTATATTTTTCTATCCATCTATTTTTCTATCTATCTATTTATCTATCTTTCTATCTAACTAATTATCTATCGATCTGTTTATTGTCTATATGTCTATCTCTCTATCTTTTATTTTCCTTTTAGTTTATCGTTCATATAGTCTATTATTTATCTATCTATATTTCATTTATCTAATTGTCTATAAGTCTATCTGTCTATATGTCTATAAATCTATATGTCTATCTATTTATCTTTCTATCTATCTAAATATTTATCAATCTATCTATATGTTTATCTATATATATATATATATATATATATATATATCAATTTATGTAACTATCTAACTATCTATCTTTTAAACAATCTATCAATCTAACTATCTAACTATCTTTCTATCTATTAATCTATCAAACAAAATATATATATATATATATATATCCATATGTCAATATGTATATCTATCTATATGACTGTCTATCACTCTACCTATCTATCTATTTATCTATCTATTTATCTATCATTCTGTCTAATTAATTATCTAGCGATCTATTTAATTGTATATATGTCTATCTCTTGATCTCTTTATTTTCCTTTTAGTTTATATATCTATATATCAATTTATCTAATTGTCTATATGTCTATCTATCTATATGTCAATCAATCTTTATGCCTATCTATCTATATGATTATCTATTTATCTATCTATCTGTTTATCTATCTATCTATCTATATATCTATATATCAATCGATGTAATTATATAACTATCTATCTTTGAAACTATCTATCTATCTAACTATCAAACTATCTTTCTGTCTATTAGACTATCAGTCAATAGATAAATAAATATATATATATATATATATATATATATATCCATATATCAATATGTATATGTACCTATTTATCTGTCTATCTATTGCTCTGCCTATCTGTCTATCTATCTTTATATCTATCAATCTATATGTCTATCTATCTATCTATTTTATGTGTGTCTATCTATCTAATGATCAATCAATATATATATATATATATATATATATATATATATTATATATATATATATATATATATATATATATATATATATCCATATATCAATATGTATAACTATCTATTAGTCTGTCTATCTATCGCTCTACTTATCTATATATCTATCTATGTATCTATCAATCTAACAATTTTCTATCTGTTTATCTTTCTAGCTGTCTAATTCACTAATTAATTTACAATATATCTATCTATATTCTGAATTATCTATCTGTCAACTATTTAACTATCTTTCATTGTATTAGTCTATAAGTCTATCTAGCAATCTATCTATCTGTCTATCTCTATATCTATCTTTATGTTAATCTATCTACCTGTTTATTTATCAATCAATCAAGCTATCTATCTATTTATTTATTTATCTATTTCTATGTCTATATGGCTATATGTCTATCTATCTATCTGTTAATCTACTCTCAATCTATATGTCTATCTATTTATCAATCTATCTATTTATCTTTATATCTGTCTATCTATCTATCTATCTATCTATTTATCTATCTATCTCTCTATCTATATATATCTCTATTTATCTATCAAATTATCAATCTATCTATATGTCTATATTTCTATCTAACTATCTATCTAATTGTCTAATTATCTATCTAACTATTTATATATATGTCCATCTAACAAGCTTTCTAACTGCCTATTAGTCTAATCATCTACTTGTCTATCTATCTATCAAGCTTTCTAGCTGCCTATTAGTCTAATTATCTATCTATCTCTCTCTCTATGTATCTATCTATGCATCATTCTTTTTGTATATCTATCACTTTTCTATCTATCTATGTTTTTATGTGTCTATCTAATAATCTATATATCTATATCTAACTATCTGTCTATCTATCTATGTATCTATGGATCTATATATCTGTAAGTTTGTCTATCTATATGTCTATTTG
>JAREIK010000787.1:164599-228617 GCA_029783825.1 Sapria himalayana
TCAGTCTATCAGTCTATCAGTCTATCTATTTATCTATCTATTTGTCTATCTATTTGTCTATCTATATGTCTATCTATATTTCTATTTGTCTTTCTGACATTTTATCTATCTATCTTTCTATCTGTCTAGCTAGTTAGCTATCTATCTGTCCATCTATATATCTCTCTATCTATCTATATATCTATTAATCAATTTATCAATTAGTCTATATATCTATATTTTTATTTGTTTTTTTATTTAAATGTTTATATGTCTATCTTTCAATCTATGTAACAATCTAACTATATACAATTATATCTATATACCTAACTATCTAAGTATATATCTATCAAACTATCTAACTGACTTATTTCTATTTACCTAAAGTCAATTTATTTATCTATCGAATTATATATCCATTTATCTATCTATATATCTATCTATTTGTATGGCATTCTATTATTCTACCTACCTATTTGTCTAGCTCTCAATCTATCTATCTATTTATCTATTTGTGTATCTATATATCTTGTTATTTGTCTATATTTCTATCTTTCTCTCTATCTATCTTTATATATGTCTATCTACTTATCTATCTATGTATTGATCTATCTATCTATTATATCTATCAATCTTTCTACCTATCTATCTATATATAAAGGTGTATATCAATCTATTTGTGTGTCTAGCTATTTGTATATTATTTTTATTTGTATATCTATCTATGCATATATCTACTTATTGCTATATTTATTGATCTATTTATCAATCTATTTATTTATAAATATTTATATCTATCAATATATCTATCTATATATTTCACTATTTATTTGTCTCTCAATTTATTTGAGTATTTCTTTATTAGTCAATATTTTTATATCTCTATATATCTATATGTCCATCTCTCTATGTGTTTCTCTATTTATTTATCTATCTATATATTTATCTATTTTTTTATGCATGTATCTGTCTATCTGCCTATCAATCAATCTAATATCTACTATCTATCATTCTATGTATCAATTTATCTATTTTTCTATCTATAAATATTTCTATTTGTATATAAATCTATTTTTCTATTTGTCAATTTCTATCTTTCTATTATTTATCAATCTATTAATCAATCAATCTATCTATATGTCTAGTTAACTATCAAACTATCTGTCTATCTTTATATTAGTCTAATCTATTTATCTATCTATTTAGTAATCGATCTATTTATCTATCTCTCTTTCAATATTTTTATCTGTCTATCTATCAATTTGTTCTTTTATCTATCTATCTATTTATGGGTCTATTTATCTATTTATATATCTATCCATCTATTTATCTGTCTGTATATCTATCTATGTAACAATCTATCTATTTATTTATTTGTCTATTGATCTATTTGTCTATCTATCTATCTATCTATTTGTCTATCTATCTATTTGTCTATATATTTATCTGTCAATCTAACTAACTATCTTTCTATCTATAAATTTATTTTTTGGTCTATTTGCCTATCTAGCTATCTATCTATCTATCTATTTGTATATCTATCTATTTGTATATCTATATGTCTATCTATCAATCAATTTATCTATTTGTATATCTATTTCTTTAACTATCTACTGATCTATCTATCTATTTCTATATCTTTCTATCTATCTATCAGACTATATGTCACTTTATCTATTTTATTATCTATTAGTCTAATGATTAATATTTATATTCGTCTATTTATCTTTTTCACTATCTATTATAAATATATATCTATATGTCTATCTCTCTATCTGCATATCTACCTATTTGTCTATCTTTCTATTTCTTTATCTATCGATTTGTCTTTCTATTTATTTTTATGTCTATTTATCTATCTATCTATATATTTATTTGTATATCTATTAATCCATCTATCATTCTAACTTTTTGTCTATCTATCTATCTATCTAACAATCTATATGTCTATCTGCCTATCTGTCAATCTATCTATCTGTATATATGTCTATCTATCTAAATATCAACTACATATATATCTGTCTATTTAATTATCTATCTATCTTTCTATCTATCTTTATATCTACTATCTATCTATCTATTTGTCTATCTATTTGTCTTTTTGTCTATCTATTTATCTATCTCTATCTCTCTATTTCTCTATCTATCTATGTTTCTATTTATCTATCTATCTATCTATATACTTTTTTATATATTTTTCTATATATTTGTCTATTTGTAATTATCTATTTGTATATGTGTCAATTTATTTATATATATTTCTTTATATCTATCTATTTATCTATATATATCTATCTTTTAGACTAAAAGTATATTTGTATATCTATGAATCTTTCTATTAGTCTATGTATCTTAGTGTCTATCTGTATATCTATATATCTATCTATCTATTTGTCTATATGTCTATGTGTCTACATGTCAATCTATCTATCCGCCCATCTATCTATCTATCTATCTATTTATCTGTCTATATATCTACCTATCTAGCTATCTTTTAATTTATTTGTCTATCAATTTATCTATTTGTCTATCTATCTAAATATCTATCTATTTATTTGACTATCTAACGATATGTCTAACTATCTATATGTCCTTATTTAGCTGTCTATATATATATATATATATATATATATATATATATATATATATATATATATATATATATATTTGTCTATCTATCTATATAACTATCTATTTATTTGTTTATTTATCTAATTTTCTATATTTATATCTATCTATCTTTCTACTTATCTATCTGTTTAACTATCTTACTATATTTCTTTATATCTATCTATCATTCAATCTGTCTATCTATTAAACTATCTAACTACCATTTAGACTATCAGTCAATTTGTCTATCTATCTAATTGTCTATCTATGTATATTAATATTTGTCTATCTGTCTATTTTCTAGCTATCTATTTATCTATCTATATATCAACCTATCTATCTAACTGTCTATCTATTTATTTGTATATGTATCTATCTATTTGTTTATCTGTCTATCTAACTATATGTCTAACTATCTATTTGAATGTCTATCTATCTGTCTATATATATATATATATATATATATATATATATTTGTCTATCTATCTATATATCTATCTATTTATTTGTTTATTTATCTAAAGATCTATATGTAAATCTATCTATCTTTTTATCTACCTATCTATTTAACTATTTAACTATCTTTCTATATATCTGTCTATCATTCAATCTATCTATCTGTTAAACTATCTAACTACCTTTTAGTGTATTAGTAAATTTGTTTATCTGTCTAATTGTCTATTTGTGTATATATATATTTTTTTATTTTCTAGCTACCTATTTGTCTATCTATATATCTATCTATCTCTATCTATCTATTTGTATATGTACCTACCTATCTGTCAATCAATCAATATATCTATCTATATGTCTATCTATCTATCTATCAATCTGTCTATTTGTCTATCTAACTATCTTTTGATATATCTATTTGTCTATCTATCTATTTATCTATCTATATATTTATCTATCTAACTATCTTATTCTCTAACTATCTATCTAACTACTTGTCTATCTATCTATCTATTTGTCTGTCTAACTATCTAACTGTATTTTAATCTATCAGTCTATTAGTCTATTAGTGTATTTGTATATTTGTTTATTTATATATTTGTCTATCTATTATTTGTCTGTGTGATTATCTATCTTTCTTCCTATCTATCTATCTATTTATCATTCTCTTTATCTATATATCTATCTATCTCTCATTGTATTTGTATATCTACCTATCTTCTTAAATGTTTATTAGTCTATCTGTTTATTTGTCTATCTATCTATATATCTATCTATTTGTGTATTTATCTATAAATCTATTTATTTTACAATCTTTCAATCATTCTATTTATCTATATATATGTCTTTCTATCTATCTATCTATCTATCTATCTATTTTTATATCGATCTATCTATCTATCTATCTATTTATCTATCAATCTATCTCTCTTTTTATCTTTCTTTCTATCTATCAGTCTATAAGTATATTTAAAGAGATATACTATTTTTATAGATAGATAGAAATATATTTCTATCTATCTAGTTTACTATATTTGTAAAATATATTTCTATCAATCTATATTTTTATATAGATAGATAGTGTCTATATATTTTTATATTTCTATCTATCTATCTATATATTATAGTATCTATTTTTATCTTTCTTTCTATCTATCTATATAGTTTTCTTTTTATCTATCTTTCTTTCTATCTATTTTTCTATCTATCTATATTTTTGTGTATCTGTCTATATGTCTATCTATCTATCTATTTATCAAATTATCAATCAATGTGTTTATTAATCTATATTTATCAATCTATCAGTCTATTTATCAATCTATATATATTTCAATCAATGTGTTTATTAATCTATCTATATTTTTCTATCTATCTATATGTCTATCTGTCTATTTTTCTATCTATCTATAATCTCTCTATCTATCTATTTACAATCTATATGTCTATATGTCTATCTATCTATCTATTTATCAAATTATCAATCAATGTGTTTATTAATCTATATTTATCAATCTATCAGTCTATTTATCAATCTATATATATTTCTATCAATCTTTCTATCTATCTATCTATATATCTATATTAATCAATCAATATATATCTTTCTATTTATCAATCAATCCATCTATCTATATTTTTGTCTATCTATCTATCTATATATCTAAATTTTTCAATTTATCAATCTATTTATCTATCTATCTATCTATTTTTGTGTATCAATCTATCTATCTATATGTTGAACTATTTATTTGTCTATATGTCTATCTATTTATTTATTTATCTATCTATCCGTCTATCTGTCTATCTATCTTTCATTCTATCTATCTATCGCTCTATCTATCTATCTATCAAAATCTATCTATCTAACTACATATCTATCTATCTATCTATATCTATCTATCTATCTAACTACATATCTATCTATCAATCAATTTATCTATTGATCTATCTGGCAATCTATATATCTATCAATCTATCAAACTCTCTATCTATATGCATATCTATCTTCCTATCTATTTGTCTATCTATTTATCTATCTATCTATCTATTTGTCTATTTATCTATCTATCTATTTGTATATTTGTCTATCAGTCTATCTATTTATCTATCAATCTATCTAATAATCTATCTTTCTTTCTTTCTATCTAAATATCTATCTATCTATCTATTTGTCTATCTGCCTACTTATTCATCTATATATGTATTTATTAATTTGTCAATCTTTCTTTTTGTTAATTTGTCTATTTATATATCTATCTATCTATTTGTCTATTTTCTATCTATTTATCTTACTATCTATCTTACTATTTATCTATCCATCTAACTATCTATCTTTTTATCTATTTGTCTATATGTTTATCCATCTATATGTCTATCATTCTATAATTTTATCATTCAATCTATTTATCTATATATTTATCTACTATTTTAGCTATATATCTTTCTATTTATCTAATTATCTATCTATCTATCTATTTATCTATCTATCTAACTATTTGTCTATATGTCTATCTATTTATTTGTATATTTGTATATCTATCTGTTCATAAATCACTACAAGAAAATGTCTGTTTAGCTATGGAAATTTACCTTGAGAAATAATTACTAGCTAATTTGTGAGGGATTAGTTAACTGTCTATCAATATATCAATCTATCTATTAATCTGTCTATCTATCTATCTATCTATCTATCTATCTATCTCTCTTTCTACCTTTCAATCTATCTAACTATCTATCTATTTATTTATCTATTTGTCTATTTATGAATATATATATTTGTTTATCTATCTATTTATATCTATCTATTTGTCAATGTATATATCTATCTATCTGTGAATATACCTACCTATCTATCTCTTTATCTATTTGTCAATTTGTATATCTATCTTTCTGTCTATCTATCTATCTATTTATATCCATGGCACTAGGCTCTCGGTGAAAACCCTTGCTCTCGGCGAAAACTCGGCGATAACTCTTCTGCGGTTTTCTCTAGATTTCTCTCTCGCGATTTACCTTAAATTAACTGTTATGTGAATAGCTTCGTGAATTGCTGTTTGATTTAAGTTCTCACGTGTTTTCTATAATGTTTTCATCTTGCGAATATCTTGTATAAACTGTTAATGTGGATTGTTGGGTGAAATATCGTGTAAATTGCTTGTGAACTGCTATTGTATGTTATATTTGCAAAGTGTTATTATGAGTAACTGCTAGTTTTATGCAACGAAGTGTTCCTTGATTCTCTCGTGAAATTAAGAATATATATAAAAAGGAAAACTGTTATGGGCATGAAGCAATACGGGCGAGCAGGAACAACAACACTTGTAAGAAATATTAAGCTAAATTACAAGCCGGAAGCCTTGGTTCTCTAGCGAAAATCCTCTCCCGATTTTCCTGTGTTATTTCTCTAGCTTTCTGGAGTAAACGGTTCTGCGAACAGTTGTGGGAATTTCTGTGCAAATTGCTTTGTGATTCACTGTTCGAAAGTGTATAATTTATGTGTAATTGCTAGATTGTGCAACTAAGAAGGAAGAACACTCCACTACTGTTCAAACCAAGTCCAAATTAAGATGAGTATGGAAAAATCTGACTTATGCTTAAATAATAAGTCTTTTGCTTCGATGGTAAAGGGAACCGTGCCGATTTCACGAATCCAATGGAACAAAAACGGGCTCCCAGCCATCATCTTCTCTGCTGAGGAATCTCGAAGGCTCTTAGAACCATTTGAATACATGCTCGTTGGTAAGTTCTCTCACGGCAGGCCTCGTGCGATTGGAGTTCAGAAATTCATTGACAATTTAAAGCTCAAGGGGAAGGTGAAATTTGCTGATTTCGATGCCAAGCATGTCGTGCTCCAATGCTCTCTACTGGAAGATCAATATCGTCTATGGCAGCGCGGATTATGGCAAGTTGATGGCTTCCCCATGCGTATACTGAAGTGGACAAAAGAGTTTACTCCTCTTGAAGAGCTGCCTATAGCTCCGGTATGGTTTACATTGCCTTTTCTCCCACTTCATCTCTTCTCTGAATCATCTCTCTATGCAATTTCATCGTGTTTGGGTAAGCCCATGTTAAGAGATGAAGCCACAAGAACCATGTCTAGGCCGAATAAAGCACGTGTATGTGTCGAGCTAAACCTCTTAACTAAACCGCCTGATAAAGTATGGATAGGTAGTGGGGAAGGGGAACAGGCCGAGGGGTATTGGCAAACTGTCATCCCCGAAAGCCTCCCTCTCTACTGTACAAAGTGTAAGAGGCTCGGGCATGATATTTTATCGTGCAAGGTGGGAAAAGAAGACGGGCAGCAGCATGAGGGAGGAGGTAGGAAGGAGATGCAATGGGTAAGGAAAGAGGAGGCTTCGGTTCTCAAGCAAAATATCCAGCCGAAGGGAGATCTGAATAATGGAATAATTTCAAGGATCCCTCCACATTATCCAAATATTACCCAAGATGAAGGAACCTTGAAAGAGCCGAACTTGGGGATAGAGAATGAGGTTAGCTTAAATAAAGGATGGGAGGAGGTAAAACACAAGAAAAAATATAAAAAAACATATAAAACAAGAATTGTATTGAAAGAAAGAATTAATGATGATGCGTGGATAGACAAGGATCTTCTGGATTTTCCTGAAGAAGATTCGGTAATTTTCAGTTGCCCTTCAATTCATAAGGGTGAAGAATCTCAAGAAGAGCCTGAGGCGAAAGCAAAGGATGATATATATATTTATAATGAAGATTGGGGGAATCTTTCAAGAACCCAATCCATGGAGGCCCTAAAGAAAATGGCCATGGTACTTGGAAAATAGGTAAAATATAAAGAGATTAGGTATGAAATTCCTCACACTCCTAAAACAGTAAGAAACACAAAAAAATATGCTAACAGCTCTTATGAATCTAAGCGCACAACTCGAGCTCAAGCTAAATTAGTTTTTAATGGATAGATGCCTATATTGGAATGTTAGGGGGGTAGCTGATAGCCCCACGATAAATAGGTTAAGACTTTTAATTAAAGAACATAAAATCTCACTACTGATTATTGCAGAACCAATGGTTCTGCAAGATCAACTAAATAAATATAGAGAAATGTTAGGATTTAATAAGGCGTATGCTAATCTAAATAGTAAACTCTGGATTTTATGGCATAGTAAATTGAAAATTGAAATAATAAAAGATACTGAACAAATAGTACATTTCAAATTAGATAAGAGCACAAATCAAATAATCTCAGCAGTTTATGCAAAAAATGACAAACAATCTAGGTTGGCTTTATGGGAAGAAATGAAAGATATAGCAAGTAGAAATTTACCTTGGATTATAGGAGGCGACTTTAACATAATTAGAAGCCCTCAAGAAAAGAAGGGTGGCAAACCACCGGATAAGGTAGCCATGAAACAATTTAATGATACAATAGTCATTACGAATCTAATGGAAATTGATTTCACCGGTTCAAGATATACCTGGTGCAACAATTGGAAAAAAAGAAGAGTTATCTGGGCTCGACTGGATAAGATTATGTGTAACATAAAGTGGGTCACCTCACAAGGGATTACGGGGCTTAGACACCTAAATAGAACTTGCTCTGACCATAGCCCCCTGCTTATCACGATTCAAAGTAACCAGGGTAATACATCTAATTTTAAATTTCAAAAGATGTGGGTAAAGCATGCGAGCTTTGCAGGACTCGTCAGAGAGTCTTAGAAAGAACTAGCAGAGGGTAAACCGATGCAAGTTCTATCAATTAAACTTCTGAGGCTAAAAGCTTGTTTAAAAACATGGAATAAAGAGGTTTTTGGAAAATTAAACCAGGAGCTAAAAAACTTAGAAGAAAAAGTAGCCAAGCTGGAGGAAGATTTTGACTCCACGAATAACAATGAAACTCGGATAGAATTAAGTAAGGTTAAAGGAGAACTGAGATTGAAATTACACATGGAAGAAAATTATTGGAAACAACGAGCAAAAATAAAATGGTTAAAGGATGGGAATCGCAATACTAAATTTTTTTATAATATGTCTAAAATAAAATCTCAAAAAAATAAAATTAAAGGTCTAATAAATAAAGAAGGAAAATGGGTAGAAGAGGAAAAGGAAATAGGTGCTCTCTTTAAAAATTTCTTTGAAAATCAACTATGTAGTCAGTCATGTAGGACAAATAATTCTCTAATACAAGAGATTAGGGTGAGCATTATGGAAGCTCAAAACCAATTAATGGAATTGATCCCAAAAGAACCAGAAGTCAAAGAAGCTATCTTTAGTCTGGATAAAGATAGTGCTGCAGGACCTGATGGTTGGAATAACTATTTTTATCAGGTAAACTAGAACACGATTAAAACTGAGCTAGTCCCTGCAATTGCAAGTTTTTTTGTAGGGGCGGAAATCTCAAAATCATGGGCAAAATCTTATATAGTACTAATTCCTAAAAAAGAATCAGCACAGAAATGAGATGATTATAGACCAATAAGTTTATGTAATGCTATGTATAAAATATTGGCCAAAATATTACAAAATAGGCTAAGCTTAATTATACCTACAATAATATCTCAGGAACAAATTGGTTTTGTTAAAAATAGATTAATGATTGATAATATAAAACTTGTATCAGAAATGATGAAAGAAATAGGTGATAAAGCTAGAGGAAAGAACATAGTGGACAAACTAGATCTATCGAAAGCTTTCGATAGAGTGGAATGGGATACCCTTTGCTTTGTGTTAAGAAGTTTCGGCTTCTCTGAGCTGACCATAGATTTAATTTATAGATGTATTTCAAGCACCTGGGTAAGAGTACTGGTAAATGGTAAGTTAAGTGAGGAATTTAAACCAAATAAAAGTTTAAGGCAAGGGGATCCGTTATCCCCCCTTCTTTTTGATATATATATATAACTATTAATACGAAACTTGAATAAGAAAATATCCGAAGGTAAAATAATGTCATTCAGACAACCAAAGAATACACCCATAATTGGTTGTTTAGCCTACGCAGATGACTTTATAATATTTACTAATGCTAGCACAAAGTCTTTAATGAATCTTATGGATCTTCTGCAAATATTTGAAAAAGAAACAGGCCAAATGGTTAATAAAAGTAAATGTCAGTTTATGCTTGCAAAAAATGCAAAACCAAAGTTAGTAGATAAAATAAAAAATATTACATGTTTTGCGGAAATTAAAGGAGCATTAATGTATCTAGGTTGTCCGATATATGAGGGGAGGTTGAAGGAAAAATATCTAACCTACCTTCAAGACAAATTAAGAAAGAAAATAGCAGGATGGAAAGAAGAGCTCTTGGGATTTGGGGGGAGGATTACGTTGCTTTCACATGTATTACAAAGCACACTCACACACATATTATCAGTGATACATCCCCCTAAAAAATTTATTAAAAAACTCGATTCAGAAATGGCAAACTTCTTATGGGGTAAAAAACAAGGCAGAAATAAACTACACTGGAAGGACTGGAAAAGTATCTATTATCCGAAAGAGGAAGTAGGCTTAGGTCGTATGAGCCTCCAGGACTCGGCAGCTGCCTGGGACTGTAAAAGCTGGTGGAGACTTAAAGAAAATGATAATCTATGGGCTAAATATATGCGGGTAAAATATTTAGATAATAAAAATAAGACTTCTAAGAAAGCTTCGAACAGTTGGAAGTCAATGGAAAAACAAAAATAGATAGTAGACTCACACTCGATACTAAAGAAGAGTGGCTAGAAATGGACGTTAACACCACAAGGAAACTTTTCCCTCAAATCGGCAAAAGATTTGGTCAGAAAGAAAAAACCGGTACAAACTCTATTTAAATGGGTATGGCAAGAAAATGACCCACAAAAAATGTGCTCCTTCACATGGAAGGCATTATTGAACGCTATACCGGTAGATAGAAATGTACAAAAGAACGGGATAAACATGGCTTCAAGATGCGAATGCTGTTCTCAAGCGGTTGAAACAACTGATCATTTGCTTTCGAATGGTCCCATTGCAGCAGAAATATGGAGAGAGATGGAAGGGAAAAAAAGAATATGTAAAATAGAAGATGGATTAATAGATAAAGTTAAAAAATGGGAAAAAGTAAACATGAAAAGCCCCGCCAGGAAATGGCTTAATCAGAAATTGCCGCATCTAATTATTTTGTGCATTTGGAAATCTAGAAACAAAAGTAAATATGAAAATATAAGGATGAACTTAACAGAAATTATAAAAGATATTAAAAAGGAGATATATAATATATCAATAATAAAACCGATAGTAATACAGGATTTGGAACAAGATAAGAAGCTTGAGAATGAATGGGATCTCACATACAAAGTGTTAAAATAGCAATGGGCTAAATGTATACAGTGGAATGCTCCGCCAGTTGGCAAACTTTCCCTTAATACGGATGGGAGTTTTAGCAGGGACACTGGAATAGCAGGAGCAGGCGGGGTAATAAGAGATCATACAGGGACAGTACAGAGAGCATTTACGAGATCTAGTAGGGCATCCTCGGCTTTAGAATCAGAAATTAGAGCATTAAAATCAGGGTTAGAGATATGTAAGCAGCTAAACTTTAAAAACATTGAAGTTCAGGTAGACTCAAAATTACTAGTTGATACGGTAATTAATAAAAAAATATTATGGAGGTATGAAGAGGATCTAGAAGTTATTCTTAATCTTTTGGAAGAACTAAAGGCCTTAATAATACATATATATAGAGAAGCCAATAATTTAGCGGACTGTCTATCTAAAATAGGCACCACCAGAGGAAATATAGATTATAATGAGAAATTCATGCCAAATAAACTAAAGGGAATAGCATGTTTAGATAAAATGGGTTTTCCTTATATAAGAACATATAAACAGACCACGAAGATATAACATAGTCTCATCTGTTTGCTGGATTGTGCGGGAATTCATTTGCAGAGAATTTCTATTTCACAATTAAATGGAATGGAAGGATGGAGATTGAGCCAAATGGATATATATGAAGGAGATCCCATTGTAGTATATATTAATTCTGCATTTTGGCAGAATGGTGCATAGCTATACTGTATGGTTGTTAAAATAATATGTATGTAATTTAGAATTTCTGCATACTCAAAATATGTGCTAATTTCGTATTTTGTCAGAAGTCGATAACCTCTGCAGAAAGGATGTATTTTGATTTTCTTTGCAGGACAATATATATTCTGTCTTTTCCTTGCAGTATGTTAAAGGGGAGAAATCGTAAACACTTTGGAGCTTGCCTTATGTTGTATTAGTTTAATCAAGAATAAGGGTAGTAGGGTGTCAAGTTCTGGTAGGCATGGTTGTTGTTTTTTTTGTTTTCTCTTTGGTTTTGTTCTAGGATCAACAGCGAATACACGACGAAGGAAGAAGGCTGGAATCTAGTGAAGATTTGAGCCAGACGCACAGGGGAAAGGAGAGATAGTGGTTCGTCCACATGGGCAGCACTAATCTATAGTGGATGCTACTGCTAAAGAGCCTCCATGACAATATCAAATAAAAAGCCTTCATTGAGATTAGTTGCTGTCTGTTGCTGCCAAAGCACATGTAGAGTGCCCCTTGTTGCTGCCAAAGCCTTTTGTTGTCAGGATAATTCCTGCTATTGCTGTCTGTTGCTGTCTGTTGCTGTTAGGATTAGTTGCTGTCTGTTGCTGCCCCCTGTTGCTGTCAGGAGAACTCCCGCTTCTGAGACGAATATAACCACTGGAGTAGAAAGACTTCCTGCTGTTCAATGTCATATAATAAGGAAGAATCATACAGAGTGCGGTTACTACTTCAACTAATCCTAAGGAAAAGATAGTATCTCTGAATTATTGGCTAGGGTTCACCTCATAAGACATAAAGAAGAGGGAATGAAAAGATAAGAGACTCATATCTTAAAATCTCCCTAGTCCTGAAGGGTGATTAACCGAAACTGAGGTGAATAATTAAAAAGGAAAAACTAGTAAGAAGTCTAAGTATTCAATGTGTTGTTTGCGCTGTTTTGCTTATCTATTTTATAGGTACTGAAACTGGACTTTCAATTCTAAATGGGCTAATTACATTATCAAGTTGGGCATACAACACTGGCTCTAATCTGCTCTTCTTACTGCCTTTTGAAACTTTGTTCTTGCTGTTTTTTAGTTCAAAATTACTGGTTTGAGATGATTATGGAAGTCTGTAATTTTGGCTTGGTGTTTTGTTTTTGAAATTCTGGAAGTCTGTAAGAATTAGAAGAGTCCTAGTTAGTTAGTCAATGTATGCATCACTTCAAATGGGAGATCAGCAAAGGGAAGATAGCTGGAATTGTTCCTAAAGCACTTCAAGAGAAAGTAGGATACAAAGAACAAGAGATATTCTCTTCGTGGTATTGGGCAAAAGGAAGGTAAGTAATGGACCCTTTATTTGAAAGAACTTGATACTTTTGTTTCATGTAGGATATATCACAAGTGGGATCGTTTAAAGAAATTAAAATGGGACTAGATATACTCAAATGTTAAAGAATGAGCATGGACAAGTGATTTGAAATTTAGAGGCTGGATTGTCGAATTTGGAAGTGGAAGCTGTGAGGGAGCATGCTGGTCGGAGCTGATAGAGTTACACACTTCACAAAGATTTAATGTTTCAAATATAGCACGGGAAAGATTTATACAAAGTTCAAAATAGGAAGCAAATTTCATAGCAAGATCGATCAAGAATACCGAGATGTCACATTTAATTAACGAAGCACAAATATAAAATAAGAATCATCATTTCATTGTTTATAAAGTTAGGAAAGATTATGAGTTAATTAAAATTATGGATTGTTACATATTTCTAACATTAGGAATCGGGTGTAAAAGGGAAATGGGTAGATGTAGCTTGTACAAATGGTATTCCTCCGCCAAAAGAGAGGGTTCTAATTAATAAACAAAACCTTTAAAAAAATATCTATCTATCTATTTGTTTATATGTCTATCTATCTTTCTCTCTATCTTTATATATATATATATGTCTATCAATCCTTATGCTTATCTATGTATCTATATTTTTGTCTATCTCCCTATCTGTATATCTATATGTCTGATTATCTTTCTATCTATTTGTCTGGCTATTTGTCTGTCTATCTTTATGTCTATCTAACTAACTAACTATCTATCTATCTATCTATCTATCTTTTTATCTATTTGTCTATCTGTCTATGTATGTGTTTGTCTATCTATTAGTATATCTCTCTATTTATTTGTCCCTTTATCTATATGTCTATTTGTATATCTATCTTTTTATTTATCTTTCTATCAATCTATCTATCTATTTATTTTTATTTCTTTCTACAAATATATCTATCTATCTATCGATCAAAATTTCTATCAATTTCTATCAATATGTTTGACTATATGTATATTTATTTATTTATCTATCTATCTAACTATATGTCTATTTATTTATCTATCTATCCATTTTTTATCTATGTATCTATTTGTCTATTTATCTGTGTATCTATCTATCTATCTATCTGACTAGCTACCTATTTATTTGTATGTCTATTTGACTTTCAATCTGTGTGCCTACCTATTTGTTTATCTATTTATCTATCAATTAGTCGGTCTATCTTTCTGTATAATGTCTCTCTATTTGTCTATCTAAATGTCTATATATATATATATGCCTATATGTCTAACTAGTTATTTATCTATCTACATGTCTATCTTTGTCTCTTTATCTTTCTATCTATCTATTTGTCTATCTATCTATCCATTTATCTATTGGTCTATCAATCTATCCATCTATCTATCAATATGTCTGTTTATCTATTTATAAATCTATCTATCTATCTATACGTCTATTTTTTTGTCGATCTATGTGCCAATCAAACAATATGTTTATTTTTCTATTTATACTCGATCTCTCTATCTATCAATTTGTTTATATGTTAGTCTATCTATCTATCTGTTTATCGATCTATTGATCTAGCTATATATTTGTCTATCTATTTATTGAACTAATTATCTATCTAAATGTCTATAAATCTATTATCTATATGTTTATCTATCTGTCTATATATATGTCAAACTATCTAACTATTTAAGTGTCTTTCTATTGATCAACATATCTATATATCTATTTGCTTATATGTTTATTTATCTCTTGATCTATTCCTTTTTCGATCTATCTATCTATCTATCTATCTATCTACCTATCTAGATATATATATATATATATATATATATATATATATATATATATATATATATATATATATTTCTATCTATTTGTCTATCTATATAACTATATATCTATATATCTATCTATTTGTATATCTATTTATTAATCTAATTGGCTATCTATATGTCTTCAAATATATTTATCTATATGTCTATATATTTGTCAAATTATCTAACTATTAATGTGAATTTCTATCTATCTATATATCTTTCTATCTATTTTCCTATATATTTATTTATCTCTTTATCTATTTGTCTTTCTTTCTGTCTATCTATCTATTTATCTTTCTGTCTATTTATCTATCTATCTATTTATCTAACTACATGTCAATCAATTAATCAATCAATCTATCTATCTATCTGTCTGTCTGTCTAACTATATATATATATATATATATATATCTAATTATATATCTATTTATCTATGTATCTATTTGTCTATATATCTATTTGTCTATATATAAGTATCTATCTGTTTATCTATATATTTGTCTTTCTTTCTAACTAATTATCAATCAATCTATCTCACTATATATCTATCTATATGTCTATCTATTTTCTATTGATCGATCTATCTATCTATATATCAATATGAATATATCTATCAATCTATTTATCTATCTATTTGTTTAACAATCTATCTATCTATTTGTGTATATAACTATCAATATGTTATCTATTTATATATTTGTGTATCTATCTATCTATCTATATATTTCACTGTCCATCTGTCTATCTATCTTTTTATTTATCTATCTATCTATCTATCTAACTATCTGACTATCTATCTAACTATTTGTTTATTTATCTATATTTCTATCTATCAATCTTTCTATCTATCTATCTACCTGCCTATCTATTTATTTATCTATCATTCTTTGTATAAGCCTATCTATTTATTTATCTATCATTCTTTGTATAAGCCTATCTATCTATCTTTTTATCTATATATTTATCTATCTGTCAAATTATCTAACTATCTATCTATGTGTGTATCTATCTGTCTATCATCTATCTATATATCCCTCTATCTATCTATTTATCTATCTACCTATTTATCTAACTATATGTGTATCTATATGTGTATCAATTTGTCTATTAGCCCATCTATTAATTTGTCTATTAATTTGTCTATCAATCTGTCTATAAATCTATCTATTTGACTATCTATCTTTGTATATGACTATCTATCTGATTATCAATCTATCAGTCAATCTATCAAACAATCAATCAATAAATCAATCTATTTATATGTCCTATCTATTTGTCTATCAATCTTTATGTGTATGTGTGTGTGTGTATATATATCTATCTGTCTATCTATTTATCTATCTATTTGTCTGTCTTTCAAACTCTCAGTTTATTTATCTATCTATCTATCCATCTATCTATCTATATGTCAGTCTTTTTGTCTGCCTACCAGTCTTCATATATATATATATATATATATATATATATGTTTCTATATATGTCTATCTAATTGTCTTTCTATTTTATTGTCTATAATTCTATCTAGTTGTCTATCTTTATGTTTATCTATCTCACTATTTGTTTTTCTATCTATCTATCTATCTATCTGTCTATCAATTTATATATCAATATGTCTATCAATCTATTTATCAATATATTTATAAATCTAACTCTCTCTATCTTTCATCTTGTCTATCAATATGTCTATCAATTTGACTAACTATCTATCCATCTATTTGCCTATCTTTCTACCTATCTATTTATCTATCTAACAATATATATATATATATATATATATATATATATATATATATCTATATGTTCATCTATCTATATATCTATCAATCTTTATATCTATCTTCTATCCGTCTATCCATCTAAATATATAGAATATTGTAAAAATAGATATATAAATAGATATCTTAATAAAATGATAGACAGTTAGATATACAAAAATATAGATAAATATATATACATATACATAGACAGAAAGTTAGACATTTAGATACACATAAAGATAAATAGATATATAGACATATGGATAGATAGTTAGACAGATAGATAGACTGACAAATCAAAAGATAGATAGACCGATATATAGATAAGATAGATAGATAGATAAATACGTAGACAGACAGACAGATCGATAGATAAATAGATGCATAGATAGGCAGATAGACAGATAGATAGATAGAAAGATAGATTGATAGACATATACATAGATAGATAGAGAGATAGATAGTTAGATAGACATATAGATAGACAGGTAGACATATAGATAGATTGATAGATTAATAGATAAACAAATAGATAGATAGAATGATTGAGAGAGAGAGAGAGAGATAGATAGGTAGATAGTTGATTGATAAATTCATATAAAGAAAGATAGACATAAATTTAGATAGATAGATTGATTGATATGTAGATTAATTGATAGAATGATAGAGAGATTGAAAGATAGAATCATAAACTAATTGATAAATTGATAGATAGACAAATTGAGAATCAGATGAAAATATAAATTGATAGACAATTAGATAGATACATAGATAAACAAAAAAATATATAAATATATAGATAGATAGACAGATAGATAGAAGGATAGATAGAAAAATAGATAGATGGAAAGATAGACAGATAAATATACAAATATATATACAGATAGATATATAGATAGATTAACAAAAAGATAGAGAGATAGATAGATTGATAAACAAATATATAGATATACAAATAGATAAATAGATAGATAGAGAGAATGATAGATGGAAAAATAGATAGTTAGATAGATAGATAGACATAAAGATAGAAGGATAGATAGATATATAAATGGATAGATAGATAAACAAATATACAAATATATATACAGAAAGATAAATAGATAGAAACGTGGAATTTCTGAAAGGTATATAGAAAAATAGTTTGCTAGATAGAATGCAAGAGAGAATGATATAAAAAATATATAGATAGATATATATAGAGATAGATAAACAAATTATTAGACAAATAGAAAGATAGATAGATAGACAGATAGATAGGTATAATGACAAATATTTAGATATATAGATAGACTAATAAATAGATAGATAGATATATAGATAGAAGATAGATATATATATATATATATATATATATATATATTGATTGACACACACACACACACACATATATATCTATATCTATATTTATGTATAGGCAGATAGATAGATAGATAAAAAAAATAAATAGATTAATTTATAAACAAATAAGTAGATAGATAGATAGATAAAAATATTGATAAATAGATTGATATACATATTGATAGACAAAATGTATTTAGATTTATAGATAGATTGATAGATACAAATATAAATAGATTGATAGATACAAATATAAATAGATTGATAGATAGATAGATATATTGACAGATTATTAGATAGATAGATAGAAAAATAGATAGAAAAATAGAAAGATAGATAGATAGATTAATAGATATATAGATAGATAGACTAATAGAAAGATAGATAAATATATAGATAGTTATATAGATAGATTTATAGATATAAAGATAGATAGATAAATATTAGACATATAGATAGACATATAGATAAACTAATAGACAGACAGATAGATAGGCAAATAGATAGATAGATAAATACATAAATAGCCAGAAATATACACATATGGATATAAATATTGATAGATAGTTATAAAAATAGATAGACATATAGATAGATAGACAGATATACAGATAGATAGATAGATAAATAGATAGATTGATAGAAATATAGATAGACAAATAGATAACAGATATATAAAAAGATAATTAGATAGATAGATAAAGAGATAGATTGATAAATAGATAAATATATACACATACAGACATACAGAGACAGAAAAATAAATAGACAAATAAATAGAAAATTATATAGATAGATAGACACATAGATAGTTAGATAGATAGATAAACAGATAGATAGATAGACAAAAAGATAAACAAGTAGATACCATATAGATAGTTAGAAAAATTGACAGATAGACAGATATATAGATAGATTGATTGATAGAAAAAAAGATAGTTTTTCATACAGACATACATATAGATAGATAGACATACAGATAGACAAATAGATAGATATTCATATTGAGAGATAGTAAGGTAGGTAGGCAGATAGATAGATACACATAAATACATACATAAAAATAGACAGACAGACAAACAAATATAGAGACATGCAAACATATAGTCAGGTAGATAGATATATAGACAGTTTAATAGATAGATTAATATAAAGATAGATAGATTTATAGATAGATTAATAAACATATATATAGATTGGATGATAGAAAGATAGATAGATAGACAAATACATATTCTTCTACATAGATAGATAAACAAAGAGATAGATAGATAGACAGACAGATAGATAGATAGATAACTAGATAGATAGATAGAGAACTAGATAAACATATTGAAAGATACAATGATAGACAGACTGATTAGAAAATTGATAATCAGATTGATAGACAGATTGATAGACAAATTGATAGAAATATTGAAAGATAAATTGATAAATAGATTGATTGACAGATATATAAATAGATAGATTGATAGTCAAATTGATAAATAGATAGACAAATAGATATAAAAATAGATAGAAAAATAACTATTCAAATTGATAGACATATATAAATATATAGATAGATAGATAAAAATAAAGACAAACAGATAGATAAATAGATAGACAAATACATAAAAAGATTGATAGATAGATAGAAAGATACATAGACTGACAGATATATAGATATATAGATAGACAAATAACTATTCAAATTGTTAGACATATATAAATATATAGATAGATAGATAAAAATAAAGACAAACAGATAGATAAATAGATAGATAAAAACATAAAAAGATTGATAGATAGATAGAAAGATACATAGACTGACAGATATATAGATATATAGATAGATAGATAGATTGATATAAAGATATATAGATAGTTAGATTGACTGATATAAAGAGAGATAGATAGACATATTGATAGACAAATAGATACATAGATAAATAGATAAATAGAAAGATATATAGAAAGATAGATAGACAGAAAGATAGACATATAATTAGACATATATAGAAAGAGATACATATATAGATTTATAGATTAATAGTCATATAGATAGATAGATATATTTACCACAAAAAATCCAAGATATAGCCTTTAGTAGATCATTTTTAATTATGATCCAGCAGTTTTGGTAAAATTCGTTATTCCACCTGTATGGGCCAGGGGCACTATTTGTTCTCATACTAAATACCACAGCCTTCAGTTCATCTTCATCGGCGAACTTTGTGAGGATGACATTTTCGAGACTTGTAATTTTGTGATCTATTTTATTTAAGAGATGGTCTCCGTCTAGGGGGGAATATCCACTAAAATGTCATTCAAAATATTCATCAAAGAAATTTTTAATTTCTAGGCTACTTTCTACCCAAATATTTAGGTTATTTTTTATGCCTTTTATACTATGTTTTTGTATCTTAATTTTAACTGATTTCTGAAAAAATTTCGTGTTTTTGTCTCCTTTCAACCATTTTATTTTGGCTTTTTGTTTCCAGAATACTTCTTCCATGAGAAGCTTTAATTTTAATTCAGCTTGTGCTTTATTTAATTCCTTTCTGCTATCTTTGTTTTTAAGGAGGACGTGTTCTGACTCCTTTTCGACTTTTTGTTCAGCTTCTATGATGTTATTGTTAATATTACCAAAAGAGTTCTTATTCCAAGTCCTTAAATGCTTTTTTAGTCTGTTAAGTTTAATATTCCAGATTTGTATAGGATTTTCTGAAGCTTGCTGTGACCATGAGTTTTTTACCATATTAATGAATTCATGATGAAGGCACCATGCATTCTGGAACTTGAATGAGCTATTTGTGATTTTAGACTTTTTTACTAATATTATCAAAGGGTTATGATCTGAACAAGTTCTGTTCAGATGTCTAATGACCGTGGATCCATAAGACGCTAACCATTTTAAATTATATAGAACCCTGTCTAGTCTTGCCCATATGGTGCCTTTAACTTGCTAGTTATTGCACCACATGTAATAAGGGCCTAGAAAGCTAGCTTTCATCAGTCTAGCCTCTGTTATGGTCTCATTGAAGTGTAACATAGCTTTTTTGTTGGGAGGGATTCCCCCAACTTTCTCGTTGGCTTTTCTAATGATGTTAAAGTCACCTCCTATTATCCATGGTATATTTATTTTAGCTAATTTGAGCATATCATTCTAAAGGTCTCTTCTACCATCTTTAGTGTATTTAGCATAGACAGTCGAGATGATTTCAGCTCGGTCTTTGTCTAAACTAAAATTAATCATTTGATTTGTGTCTTCTAAGATGTTTATATTAAGTATCTTTTTACAGAGCAGCCAAATTTAAATATTTTTATTAGAGAAGGCATCATCGAAACCTAGTATGTCTTTATAGTGTTCTAGCTGGTCACTATTTACTATAGGTTCAGCAAGAATTATAAGTGAAGTTTTATGTATATTAATCAATTTTTTAATTCTTTTTATTGTTGAAGAGTTTGCAATACCCATTGCATTCCAGTTGATAAATCTAAACATTATAATTAGATTTGGCCCAAGTTCTAGTGGTGCACTTTGTTTCATAAGTTTTATTTAAACGTTTTTTCATATTTCTAGGTTTTTTACAAGAACTCGTAAATTCCATTTTCTCATCTTTCCACACCCTATCTAGCTGAATGACCATAATTTTAATTTCCCCCATAGCCCAATCTCTATCTCCCATTTTGTTTATGAATTTATCGATATCTATATCATCTTTAGTAATTTTAAAAAGTTTTGGATCTTCTTCTCTTTTGTTTAAACTAATGCCACTTCTAACATCTAGCTCTTCTTCCGAGCTATTGGCTATTTCCACTGCCCATTTCATTCTATCCTCTCTCTTTTTTTCAAATCTTCCTCTCCATATCCTTTTGTTAATTTTTGCAATTTTTAGGATTAAGTTATGGGCATTACTGGTTTCCTCTCTATCCACCCCCTCTCTTTCCCATTCTTTAGGAGGGACATATTCAACAATTTCTAGACCAGAACCCATTTTAGTGAGTTTCTGCTCATTCGGTGGAGGGGGTTTGATTCTGTATCCTGCTCCCCCCCTTTCCTGCAGTATTTTTTGGCCAAGCCAGTGCCTATTTTCAGAGTGTTTTCATTTAACCAGGCATTGATCACAATTATGGCCTAATTTTGTAGCAGTAGGAGCAATAATGTGGAAGGTTTTCTGGAATCAATTCTTGCCAGAAACCCTCTCCATTTATGCTACCAATCCATATTCGATGTGGAATATGGTGGAGAAAGTTCACTTCTATGCACACCCGAGCAACACTCGGGCGAGATAGTGTTGCAGTGGCACCGTTGAGGAGAAGAGGAGTGCCCACTACATGTGCAATATGGTATAGTGAGAACATGTCAAAGAGGTGTATGGGCTGCATAGGGAGGAGGAACCATACCGGGGTTAATGGTGACTCTTGCTTGGTTGAGAAGGCAGGCGTCCATCTAAAAGCTCTCATGGGGTATCCCATGATGTACCAAACACCCTTCAACCAGATGCGATGGAAGTCCTCCTCGGTGGACAGTTGCAGGAGGATGTGTTTAGCGTCGAGGACGCCAATTTTTGTTAAGCCCTTGAGGTTTAGTGAAGCATAGAATGCTCTGACGACTTCAATGCGAGGCCGACTGTGACAGAATTTGCCCACCACTAAGAATTTGTGAGCTTCAGTAAGCATGGATATGTCATTCGGGGAGAACTCTATTGAGGGTTCCCCATTTTTTTCTGTAAATGCCCGAAGAGTGTGAGTAAAGATGCGTAGTTTTTTTTAAATGTTGGGAAAAAGACTTCTTATCCGATAAGATATCAAATTGCTCCATTTTAAGCTAGAAAATGGCTTCTTATCAGATAAATAATATCCTTCTTTTCGCTCTCAAGTTCTAGCTATCTATCTATGTATATATCTATTAATCTATTTTTCTATATATATATATATATGTATATCTATCCATCTTTCTATCTATTTATCTATGAGTCAATCTATTTATCTCTCTATATTTCTATCTTTATATCTATTTGACTATATATCTATCTATCATTCTGTCTCTCTTTCTATTAATCTATCTGTCTAACTATATTACTATTTATTTGCCCCTCTCTATATCTATTTAAGTGTCTATCTATATATAGATCTTTTATCTATTTGTTTATCTATCTATATATTTATCTATCTATCTAAATATCTATCTATCTATTTGTCTATCTATCTTTCTTTCTATCTATTTATCTACATATCTATTGATATATCTGTCTATCTATCTATCTTTATGTCAATCTCTCTATTTATTAATCTTTCTATCTACTTGCCTATAATCTCTCTATCAATTTGTATGTTAATCTGTCTATCAATCTATCTATTAATATATCTATTAATCTATCTATCAATCGATCTATCAATCTTTTTATCAATCTGTCTATCGATCTAACTATATAACTATCTATCTATGTGTCTATCTATCTATCTATCTATCTATGTGTCTATCTATCTATTTATCTATTTATTTGTGTGTCTATCTATCAAACTATGTATCTATTTTTATCTCTAAATATATCTCTATGAATCTATCTATCTATTTATATATCTGTCTATCTCTCAATCTATCAATCTATCTATTAATCTGTATATATATATATATATTTGTCTGTCTATCTATCTATCTAGATATGTTTATCACAATATTTTAGCATATCTATTTGTCAAACTTTATAATGATCTATCTATCTACTTGTCTATCTATCACACTATCATTTATATCTCAATCTATTTGTGTATCTATTTATCTAATAATTAATCTATATATTTGTATATCTATCTATCTATCTCTTTGTCAATGTATCTTCGAATCTATTTGTCTATGTATCTTTCTTTCTAATTGTCTATTTATATGGCTATTAATCTATCAATATATCTATCTATCTATCAAACTTTATATTAATTTATTTATCAAACTATAATCAATCAATCTATCTATCTATCTATCCATCAATCAATTGATCTATCCATCTATATGTATATCAATCAATCTATCTTAATGCCTATCTATCTATTTATTTATCTATCTATATATCAATCTTACAATCTATCAGTATATATAATGTCTATCATTTAACCATCTTTCTATTTATTTATGTAGCAATCTATATATCTATCAATTAATTAATCAATATATATATATATATATATATATATCAATCAATCAATCTATTTTTTTATATATCATCTATCTACCTATCTATCTTTATGTATATGTATCTATCTAATAATTTGTCTATATATCTATTAATCTTTCTATCTGTCTGTCTATATATCTGTATGTCTATCTTTCTATATATATATATATATATATATATATATATATATCTCTCTCTCTCTCTCTCTCTCTCTCTTTTTTTCTATCTGTCTATCTTTCTATTTATCTATATATCAGTCTGTTTATCAATCAATAAATCAATCAATCAATATATATATATATTTCTATCTATCTATCTATCTATCAATTTATAGATCTATCAGTTTGTTTATCTATCGATCAATCTATATATATATATATATATATATATATATATATATATCTTTCTATCTATCATCTATCTATCTATCTTTATGTATATTTATCTATATAACAATCTGTCTATATATCTATTTATCTATCTATCTATCTACCTATTTGTCTGTCTATATATCTGTCTATCTATCTATCTACCTATTTGTCTGTCTATATATCTATCAATCAATCTATCTATTTTTTTATATATCATCTATCTATCTATCTTTATGTATATGTATCTATCTAATAATTTGTCTATATATCTATTAATCTTTCTATCTGTCTGTCTATATATCTGTATGTCTATCTTTCTATATATATATATATATATATATATATATATATATATATATATATCTCTCTCTCTTTTTTTCTATCTGTCTATCTTTCTATTTATCTATATATCAGTCTGTTTATCAATCAATAAATCAATCAATCAATATATATATATTTCTATCTATCTATCTATCTATCAATTTATAGATCTATCAGTTTGTTTATCTATCGATCAATCTATATATATATATATATATATATATATATATATCTTTCTATCTATCATCTATCTATCTATCTTTATGTATATTTATCTATATAACAATCTGTCTATATATCTATTTATCTATCTATCTATCTACCTATTTGTCTGTCTATATATCTGTCTATCTATCTATCTACCTATTTGTCTGTCTATATATCTATCTATCTATCTATCTGTCTACCTACCTATCTATCTGTATGTCGGACTATCTATTTGTCTATCTATTAGTCAATCAATCAGTCTGTCTATCTATTTATCTATATATTTTTCTCTTTGTCTTTCTATCTGACTATCTATCTATCTATCAATATGTCTAATGATTAATCATTATATTTGTCTAACCGTATAGCTTTCAATTTGTCTATCAATCTATCTAAGAATCTATCTTTCAATCTAGCTATCAATATGTCTTTCAAACTGTATATCAAATTGTTTATCAATCTATCTATCAATATGTCTATCATTTTATTTTTTTAGATGTCATTCTATCTATCTGTCTAATTATATATCTATCATCTATCTATCTATACGTCTCTCTATTTTACTTTCTATCTATCTATCTGTCTATCTATCAATCTAAATACCAATTTATATATCTATCTATCTATCTATATATCTGTCTAGCTATTTGTATATATATATTTCTATCTATCTCCTTTCTCTCTGTGTCATTCTATCTCTCTATCTTTCTATCTGCCTATCTATCAATATTTCTATCTATCTATCCTTGAGTCTATATATGTATCAATCTATCAGTCTATCTAGTTTTCTATCTATATATCTTTCTATCTATTTATCTATCTATCTGTCTACCTATCTATTATCTATCTCTCTATTAATCTGTTTATCTATCTATCTAATAATATATGTATTATCTATCAATCAATCAATCTAACTAACTATCTATTTATCAATCTATCTTTCTATTTATCTATATGTCTGTCTATATGTTTATCTATTTGTCTGTCTATTTGTCTGTCTATTTCTTTTTCTATATGTCAATCAATTAATCTATATATCTATCTATAAATCTATTTATCAATATGCCTTTTAATATATCTATCAAACTTTCTATCAATCTAATTATAAATCTATATATTAATCTGTCTCGCTATCTATGTTTTTATCTTTCTATCTATATATCTATTTATCTATCTATTTATTTTTTAATAAATCTATCTATCTAATTGTCTCTCAATATGTCCATTAATTTATCTATCTATCGGTCTATATATCTATATGTCTATCTTTATATCTATCTATGTATCTCTCTATCAATATATTTATCAATCAATCCATTTATAAGTCTATTAATATGTCTATCAATAAGTCTATAAAACTATCTATTTATCTATCTAATGTTTGTCTATCTGTTTCCTTTTCTATTTGTCTATCTATCTATCTATAAGTTTGATTGCCTATATTCTTGTCTATTTGTCAATTTGTTTGGCTGTCTGTCTGTGTACCTGACTATCTTTTTTTTTGACAATTTGTCTACCTTACTAACTGTCTACCTCACTACTTATCTATCTGTCTATCTATCTTTCTATTAGTCTATCTATTTTCTTTCTATCTTTCTACATATCTATCTATATATTTGTATAACTATATGTATATCTATCTTTATATATAACTATCTATCATTCTATCTATCTGTATATCTATTAATTTATCTACATATGTTAATATTTGTGTATCTATCTCAGTAATCAATTTATTAATTAATATATCTATCAGTTTATCTTTCTATCTATCTATCTATCTGTTTGCCTGTCTGTCTTTATATCTATCAATATATCCATCTATCTATATGTCAATCTATCTGTCTATCTATCATACTATCTATATGTCTATCTTTCTATATATCTTATTATCTAGATGTTTATTTATCTATCTATATTAGTATCTATATGTATATCTATCAATCGATTTATCTATCTATTTGTATATCTTTCTATCTATTTATTAGTCTATCTATCTTTCTATCTATTTGTCTATATATATGTCAATCTATTTATCAATCTTTCTATCTATCTATTAGTCTTTATCTGTGTCTATCTAACTGTTAATCTATTTGTCTCTTTATCTCTATATCAAGGTATCAATATATCTATCTAATTTTCTATCTATCTATCTATTTGTGTATCAATCAATAAATCTATCTATCTATCTGTCTATCTATCTATCTATCTATCTATATGTTTATCAATCTTTCTAACTATATATATATATATATATATTTATATGACTATCTATCTATTTATTTATGTGTCTATCTATCTATCTAAATATATATTTATCTATCTATCAGTTTGTCTATATTTATGTCTATCATTATGTTTATTTTTTCTGCAAATCTATCTGTCTATCTTTGTATCTATGTTTTTGTCTATATATATATATATATATATCTGTCTTTATATCTATCTATATGATGATCAATCTGTCTTTCTATCTATCTATTTGACTATCTTTCTAATTATCTATTTGTCTATCTATCTATTTTTTATATATCTATCTATTTGTCTATCTATTATCTATGCATCTATCTATCTTCTATCTATTTGTCTATCCATTTATCTTTGTATTTGTTTATCTATTTGTATATATATATATATATATATGTGTGTGTGTGTGTGTGTGTGTATCTATCAAAGAATCTATTTGCCTATAAATCTTTATATCTATCTATCGATCAATCTGTATATCTATCTATCTCTCATTTGATATATTAATCTATTTATCAATCTGGCTATCAATCTGGCTATCAATCTATCTATCAATTTTTCTATAAATTTTTTTATCAATTTGTCTATCAAACTATCTATCTATTGATATATTTTTTATCTATCTATTTGTCTATCTATCTATATGTATATCTATCTATCTATATGTATATCTATCTTACTATCTTTCTATGTATCTATCTATTTGTTTATCAATGTGCTACCAAATTGTCTATCTATCTATATATATGCATGTCTGTTTGTGTATCTATATGTTTGTCTATTTGTATGTCATTATGTTTGTTTATCACTGTCCCTATTTGTATATTCATTTATTTGTCCATCTTCTTATTTGTCTATTAACCAATCTATCTGGCTGTTTGTCTATCTATCTATCTATATATCTATCTATCTGTCTATCTATATATCTATCTATCTGTCTATCTATCTAATTGTAAAATAATTTTTTTATCTATCTGTATATATGTCCATCTATCTATCTATTTATCTATTTATATATTTATTTTCTATCTATAAAACTAGCTTTTGGTTTATCTTTCTATCTATCTACCTATCTATCTATTTTCCTATTTATTTATCTTTCTTTATTTCTATTTGTTTGTCTTTTTATATTTATATCTGGTAGTCTATCAATCAATCAATCTATCTCTCTATCTATCTATATGTTTGTCTATCTATTAAACTATCTTTCTATCTATTAGTCTATCAATATGTCTATCTATCTATCTATCTATATGTCTGTCTGTCTATTTATCTATTTTTCAATCTATCAATCTATCTACCTATCTGTATGTCTATCGATCTGTCTATCTATCTGTCTATCTTTCAATCTAGTTGTCTTTCGATCTATCTCTCTATCTATTTGTCTATCTATATGTCTATCAATCGATCTATCTATTTATCTATCAATATGTCTATGTATCTATCTATCTATAAATCAATCTATTTTTAAAACTATATATCAATCTATCTATGTATCTTTCTATATATCTTTTTATCTTTCTAACTTTTTATCTATTAATCTATCTTTCTTTTTCTAATTATTTGTTTATCTATCTGTCTATATATTTGTATTTTTATATGTCTATCCATTTGTCTATAAATCTTTCTACCAAACTATCTATCTATCAATGATACAATCCATCTATTTATTTATTTATCTTTCTATCTATTTGTCTATCTATCTATATGTCTATCTATCGATATATGTATATGTCTGTCTTTCTATTTATGTTTTTATCTATATATCTATCTATTTATCTGTCTATCTATCTATCTATTTAAGTGCTTATATATCAGTACATCTATATATCTATCTATATATCTATCTAGATATTTGTCTTTATATCTATCTTACTTTTTGTCTATTTATTTGTTTATAGATTTTTCTATCTTTCTATCTATCTATCACTCTATCTATCAATTTATTTATAAAACTCTCTGTCTGTCTATAAATATGTATAACTATCTTTATATCTATCTATTTATCTATCTACGAATTTTATGTCAATATATCAATCTATCATTCAATATATCTATATGTTTGTCTATTTATTTTCTTATCTATATGTCTATCTATCTGTCTATATATTTGTCAATCAAACAATCTATCTATCTTTCTATCTATCTATTAATCTATCTATAAATCTATTTATCTATCTATTAGTCTATCTATCTAGTTAATTATATATTTATCTATCTATCTATCATCTATCTATATATCTATCTATCTATCTATCATTCTATCTTTCTATGTAAAAATCTAATTATCTATTTGTCTCTCTATATGTCTATCTATCTATCTATCAATTTATCTATCTATTTATATGTTATCTATATTTTTTTCTATCTATCTATTAATCTGACTATCTATGTATTTATCAATCTTTCTATCAATTTGTATATAAATCTATATATCAATCTTTCTATCAATCTTTCTATAAATATATCCATCAATTTGTCTATTAATCTATCTAACATTCTTTGTATCAATCAATCAATCTATTTGTCTATCTATCTATCTATCTATCTTTTGCTAAATCTTTCTATTAATCTATCTATCTATTTGTTTCTCCATGTGTCTATCTCTCTATCTATTTTTCAATATATAATCTATTTATCTATATATCTATCTGACTATCTATCTATCTATATATCTATCTGACTATCTTTCTTTTTAACTATCTATCTGTCTATCTTTCTATCTATCATTCTATTTATCTTTATATTTTCTTTTAGTCTATCTATTTATCTATCTATGTATAATTCTATCTATCTATCTATCTATTTGTGTTTCTATTTTTCTATCTATCTATCTATCTATTATTCTATCTATATGTCTATCTTTTTATCTGTCTATCTCCTTCTCTATCTATCTATATCTATCTATTTGTCTGAACACTATCTATCTATCTATATATCTATCTGTTTGTCTATCTTTCTGACTAAATATCTTTCTAATAATGAATCTATCTATCTTTCTATCTATCTTTCTATTTATCCATCTATCTATATCTCTATATATCTATTTATTTATCTATCTTTCTATATATCTATTTGTGCATCAATCAGTTTTAGAATCTTTTAATTAATTTTGTTATCAATCAATATATCTACATGTCTATCTATCTGTCTATCTATATATATATATATCTATCTATTTATCTATTTATCTATCTATCTATATATCTATCTATATGTCTGTCTGTCGGTCTATCTGTGTGTTTATACATTTGTCATTTTTTCTGTCTATTTATTTATTTGTTTGTTTGTCTATCTGTATGTTTGTTTTTCTATATATCTGTTTATTAGTTTTTTATCTATCTATTTATCTATCTGTCTATCTTTCTACTTGACTATCTACTTACCTAACTAGCTATCCGTCTATCCATATATCTGTTTATCTTTTTGTATATCTATATATCTATTATTATATCTATCTGTCTATCTATCTATTTATCTATCTATCTATCTATCTGTCTATTTATCTATCTATGTATCTATCTTATAATATGTGTTCCTATTTGTCTATCTATCTATATATTTATTTGTCTATCTATCTGTCTTTCTTTCTGTCTAACAATCAATATGTCTATCTATCTATCAACCAATCTATCTATCTATTTATCAATATGTTTATCGATCTATCAATTTGTCTATTAATCATTTAAAAAATCTATATATTTGTCTATCTATCTATCTATCTATATATGTCTATTTATCTATCTGTATATTTATCTATCTCTATATTTATCTATCTATCTATTTATCTATATATCTATCTATTTATCAATTTGTCTATCTATATGTATAACTATATATCTATCTTTCTATATATATATATATATATATCTATTTATTTATCTATCTGTCTATCTTTCTTTCTTTCTTTCAATCATATTGTCTACATATCTATATGTCTATCTATCTATTTATCATTTTAAATCTATATCTATTTATCAATCTATGTGTCTATCCTTCTATCTATCTGCATATCTATCTGTCTAACTATCTATCCATCCAATTTTATATCATTCTGTCTATCAATTTGTCTATAATTGTGTTTATCGATCTGTCTATCAATCTTTATATAAATCTTTCTATAGATTTTCATATCAATATGTCTATCAATTTTTCTATCAATCTGTCTATTTATCAATCAAATAATCTATCAGTCTATCTTTATGTTTATCTATGTGTCTATATATATGTCTGTCTGTGTGTGTGTATCTATATATCTATATATCTATCTATAAAACTATCTATCTGTCTGTCTATCAATTTGTCTATCATTGTCTCTATCAAACTCTCTATCTATTTGTATCTCTATCTATTTATCTATTAGACTTGCTGCTATCTATCTAATAAATCACTCTCTACCTGATTATCTATCTAGCTGATTGTTGTGTATCTGTCTATCTTTATATCTTTATCTCTATGTGCCTATGTGCTTATCTATTTGTCTATCTATTTGTGTATCTTTCTATCTATCTATATGTATGTCCTATTTGTTTATATATCAGTGTATCTATCTATCTATCTATCTTTTTGTCTATCTATCTTTCTATCTCCCTATCTATCTATTTATCTATCAGTCTATCTATCTGCCTATCTATCTATCTATCTATATGTCTATCTATCAATCTGTCTTTCTATCTATCAATTTTTCTGTCAATCTATTTATCTATCTGTCATATTATTTGCATATATATATATCTATCTATTTATTTATTTATCTATTTATCTATTTATCTATCTATATTTCTATTTGTCTTTGTATTTTTCAACCTTTCTATCTATCTATCTATCTTTCTTTCTTTATTTCATTCATTCATTCTTTCTTTCTATCCATCTTTCTATCTATCAATTTATCTATAAATCTATCTTTCAATTAGATTATTAATCTGTCTATTAATCTAATTATAAAACTATCTATCAATCTTTATATCAATCTATCTATCATTCTTTCTATCGATCTTCTATGTATCAATCAATCAATCTATCTATCTATCTATTTATATGTCTATCTATATGTCTATCTATCTTTTTGTCTATCTATATGTCTATCTATCTCTCTATCTATCTATATATCATTCTTAATATCTATTTATGTACCTATCTATCTATCTATCTGTCTGTCTATCTATCTATCTTTCTATCTATCTCTCAATCTCTCTATCAAATTATATGTCTATCTATCTGTATATCTACCTATTTGACTATATGTCTTTTTATCTGTCTGCATGTCTATTTGTTTGTCTTTCTGGCCACTGTCTATCTACCCGGCTCTCTATTTACTTGATTATCTATCTATCTGATTATATGTTTGTATATCTATCTTTCTATCTCTCTATCATTTGTCTATCTATTACTATATCTATTTGTATATCTATTTGTATATCTATCTTTTTATCTATCTATCTATATATCTTTTATCCTATTTGTCTATCTATCTATGTATCTATTTTTCTATATATATGTCTATCTATTTGATTTTCTATCTATCTTTCTATCTATTTATTTATCTATATATCTATTGATCTATCTATCTATCTATCTATTTTTCTATCTATCTATTTATCTATTTGTCTATCTGTATATCTATTTTTCTACCTACCTATCTATCTATATGTCTGTCTGTCTGTCAATCTTTTTGTCAATATGTCTGTCTATCTATCTATCAATTTATCTATCTATTTATCTATCAATATTTTTGTATATCTTTTATCTATCTAAATGTCTATCCATCTTTCTATATATCTGTCTATTACCTGTTTATATATATATCTGTCTGTCTATCAATTTGTCTATCAATATGTCCTTCAAACTATTTTCAATTTTTCTACCAATTTGTATATCAGTTTGTCTATCAATCTTTCTTTCATTTATCTATGAATCTATTTATTAATCTATCTATCTATCACTATAAACAAAGCCCGGGTGGCTAGGTTAATTTCCTTAGCTATTATAAGAAATTTAGTTGCTAAAATATAATAGCGATGGAGTTAATATTTAAATTATCCCAAGCTAAAGTGTTCATCACCAAATATTAATGAAAAAAATATTTTACTGGCAATTTTTTGAACAAAGAAATTTACTAGCTAATTATATTTTTTCCTTGCTAATTTTTATCGTAATTAATAGTAATAATTAATATTTTTGACTGAATATATATAAAAAATTTCCTATCTAAATTTGTTAGGGAAAAATCCCTAGCTATTTTTCATTCAAAACATATACTATATTAAATTGAATAAAAACAAAAAGTATAAGCTATTCAACATTTATTCTAATACAATAGTTACATAGTTAAAACCAAAACATAACATAGGTTATATATTCATAAAAAATTAAAAAATCATCCTCATCATTAGTTAGTGCATTTGTGCTAGCCTCTCTTACGTGGTATCTCTGTTGGAACATGTTATTCTATCTGTCACATCAAGGCCACTAATTATGACTCCATATAGGATATCTATTGTTGCATTGCATTCTTAATTCTTTCATCTCATCATCTACTTCTTTTATTTCCTGCATTTCTTCCTTCTAAAGAATAATCTACTGATCTTTCTCTTTCATTTCTATATCAATAAATACAAAACTTTCATGTATCTCAATTACTTGCTGTTCGACCACCTCATCCACCACTACTGTGATAGAGGAACTAGAAGCACATTGCTAAAACAAAAAGCAACTACCTTTGAGCTGATGTCATAAACTCACTACTTCTTCTTACCTCCTATGATCACCAAATAGATATGATCATATTCAATTGGTTGAAGATCCATAGAACCCTCAACTAGGTGAGAATCAACAGTCACACAAACCTCCATTAGATCCCGTGTTAAAACATAATAAAATACTATGCTAGATATAAATAAAATAAATCAAATATTTTTCATTCCACACAACTTTCCAAATTTATTATAGTATTCTAAAATTTTATTAATATAATAGATTCTTATAGCAATCATCTGAGATATTTTGTCAACAAATTACCCATCCACTTTCTTCACATGCATCTTTCTTAAAATCTTATAAAAATTGGGATCTCAACCCAATTCTCCGGCCTAAAGTATGTATTTTTTAAGTCAAAAAATAGATATGTTAGAAAATTTTAGCTAAAATTGTAAAACCATGCAAAGTTTTGAATTATTTGGACTATTAAGCCAATAGTTAAATATATAAATGTTTTAATGTTATAAATTGTACAAAATCTCAATCATGCTCAATTCTTGACTTTGACCCTCCTGTGTGGCAAGACATTTCTATACCTTGTCCAGCTACCTTAATCCATCAATTTTTGCTGGATAACTCTAATTTTTTTTCTTCTGGCTTCTCCCAATACTTAAGCCATCTGGGATACTCATCCTCTTGTATAAAATCAAGTCTATCTTTTAGAATCTTTAATTTATGGATAAAATCTGAGTACAGTTCAACAGTTTTGCTCTCCCATAATGACTTTAACTGTCCATCAAATTGACTGCCCATTTACACTGATTCTATATATAGACAATTCACGAAAAAACTAAATTAATAACAAGGACATAATTCTTTTATTCTTGACTAATAACAAGCATAATAGTTAACTAATTAGATAATTAATTTTCAATGCGTTTGTTTCTTTTTTTTTTACCTGAAAGATATAAAAGTTAGTTTCTTTTGTTGATTCAAAACCTTTCTTCCACGAGAATACTTTGGAATCTACCATTTTTTTGAAAGACTTTGTAATTAAAGATGAACACTTGTGAAATGGAATAAAACTATAAACATAAACAAATAACATTGAAAACAAGTAATTTATATCTATAAATAAAAACCACTAATAGGGCCATCATAATATTTTATTAAAGTAATATTTACATATTACTTATACCTCTTATCCATAATCTCTTTTACTAACTTAGCATTGCCTACAGAGAAAGCCACATCAATTGATAATGTTGATGGTGATGTAAATGGGGTAAAAACTAATTGTGTAAAATATGGTGTAGATGATGGTGATGGATCAAAAGTGAGTGCAAGAAAATAATGGCTGGTGCCCTATCTGATAAAGGTGATGGTAAAGATGTCAATGATGGTGATGGTGAATGTGTTGTTGAAGTCTAGATAGGGTGGTTATTAAATGATACTGACTATACAATAGGAAAAAATACTAGATGAATCTCATCCATGTCTACGTCCACATCCACCTCCACCATGCCCACATCCTTTATGCACCATATACTATAGAAAATGTAAAAAATATAGAACAAATAATAGAAATATAATGAAAACATAAATTGATATTGTATGATGAGCAACCATGCATTTTAAAATAACACATACCTATGGATTGCAACAAAATATAGAAAGTCTTAGAAACTATAATATTCTAATTCTAATATAATAGTTTAATTATTGGTATCAATATCATCGACTAATAGATCTTCTAACATTTCATCTGATTCTGATGGAAGTTCTAACTTATCTTCCGATAGAAAATGATCATCTTCAATTTCTATTAGGCCACCATTTAAGTTAGATAAATTTTCAAGATCTAGTGCAATAACAAAGTTTTTACTTCTTTGTTGAGATATTTGTACTTCAAAATTTGATCAAGCTTTGATTTTTCAAATGACCCATCAGTCACTCTTATCATGAGATAAACTCGAATATGTACAATAATATACTAGAGTAGCTTGAACTACCATAATAAATGGCTCATATTAATTAAATCTACATTTATGGGTAACATCCACTAGCTTATAATCCGAATGAATCTTTGTAGCCATATTTTGTGTAGGATCAAACCACTCACATTTTAATAATACAATCCTATTATTTTTGAGTCCAGGATACTGCAACTCAATAACTTTGCTATTTGACCATAATAATTTATCTTATCTGCACTATAACTTGAGCCTTTAATTCATACACCACTATTAATAGTTGCTTTAGAAGAATCGTGCCTTATTGTGTGAAATTTATATCCATTGACAAAATACACAGGATAGGTTGTCACATAACTAAATGGGCCTTTACTTAGATTCTGTGTGAATATGTTGGAATCTCTATTTGAAGGAACATTTGTTTGTTTCATAAATTCAACAAATAATGTTAAAAAATATAAGATACTAAAAAATCAAATTATTCAAAAAATTAAGGTTAAATAATTCTCATATTGCTCTTGAACCAATTCGCAAATTTTGTTTCTAGTATAGAATCAACCTCATGCGTAGGAATTTTTGGTTACTAATGTTTTAACTGCTCAACATTAACAATGCACAAATATAAATTGAGGGAGAACAATGGATATCAATTTTTAATTATTCTTATTTAGGACAAAATTATCATATGATTAAACTTGCAACCATTTTGTGTATACATGCTCAATATATGGTGCAACCACCTCACAATTAAGTAAAATGTAGCTCTTAGTTACTTTGTACTCGTCATCTATCATACATCTTTTCATTACTCTTCCAAATACTTTTCTAGGGTGTTTGAAGATATATAACTTGTGCTCTTCTACCATCACTTGACCTTCATCATTCCGAGACACATTTTGATTCTTTGTATTGACATGACCCTCAAATAAATAAGAACACAAAGATGATACTTCTTCTACTTAATATGCATTACAAATGGAACCTTCAACTTATACCTTGTTTCTAACATTTAGTTTGAACTTACGAAGATACCTACAACCATTATGTTTGGTTTCAATTAAAAAAATTACAATATTAATTTATGATAGAAAGAATAAAACATAGCTACTTATATTTACTTATCTCTCAAAATGATACATTAGCATGTATTTCACTAGCCTAGATATCCTTGCTTCATAAGCCAAATTGACCCAGAAAATTCTTTATAAGTCAAAAAAGCTTAGTTGGAATATCTAATCAAGCTTAACAAGATTGAGCGATATGTCATTCTCCAGTCTCACCATGTCATCTTTTTTGATTGTGGTTGTGGTTAGCTATTTGAAAAACAAATTATATTTTGTAAGGACATTCCAAACTTTTAGGAAAAGTATTTCACAAAAAATAATTGGTATTAATCTCTACATAAATACATGATAGTCATGACTTAATATTCCAAATAACTTAAGCTTGTTCATATCTACACATCTGCCCATATTTGACACATCCATCAAAGAATTTCAAAATTTTAACCCATTATCATAATCTATATTTTGCCTTCTTATCAAGTGTGTAACAAGCTTTAGGATATTTTCTTGTAGCTCATTCTGTTTAGATTTAGGATGCCGATAGTAATCAATCAACTCTTGTCTTTATTTTAAAGTGTCCCTTGTTTTTCCACCTACATTCAAGATAGTGTTGAGAACAATATCAAACATATTTTTTTCAATATGCATTACATCCAAGTTATGAGGAATTAAATTGGACCTCTAATAGTGCAAACCCCAAAAAATATTGTGTTTTCTCTAGCCAAATGTTTTTCATATTGGTCCATTAGTTCTAGTAGTGTCCATTTGAGTTACTTTTTCAAACCAAAACTCTGAATCTCTGTCAAGATATCATCTCTTGAACGAACTGTTGGTGGAACTATCTTCACTATTTTATTTTTTCGAAATATAGTTCTATTTCTATGTAATGGATGATTTGTAGGTAGAAATTTATGTTGGTTATCAAACGATGACTGTTTACTACTAAATTTGAGAGTAAAAGCATCAGACTTTTCCATGCAATATGGGCCTACTAACCATCCTGTTGTACTCCAACCCAATAATATTGAATATTAGATATTTTCATAATGAAAATTTTCTTCTTTGAGATGTAATATGTATTCATGCCAACATTCCATAAATGATTTAACTTTACTATAAGAGACTATAAGAAAATATCCAACATGTCTTTTGGATTTTTTGGCCCTGGAACCAATATTGATAGAAACATATATTGCTTCCTCAAACACAACCATGAAGAAAAATTGTAAGGTGCCACTATCACTGGCCATGTAGTTTACTATTGTCTAGACTGGCCAAATGGCTGAAAACCATCAATGTAGAGACCCAATCTCACATTTTGACTTTCAACAGCAAAATTTTGATGTATATGATAAAAATGCTTCCAAGCAAGTGAATTTGATGGATGACACATCACTCTTTATTCAATCTCATGCTCAGAATGGCACCTCATATCATGTGCTATAGCATTTGATGCATATAGTCTCTATAATCAAGGAATTACATGGGAGTAATACAACTTCTTAAATATAACTTTCATCTTCTGTCATATTTCTGCAACACGAGATGCCTTCTTAAACTAAGGATGATCTCAAATCTTATAGCTAAATAAATCCATATCACCACACCAATATAACAAACATCCATTGAAATAGCAATCAAATTTTTCCACTTGTAGACCCATATCTCGTAGTAACTTATTAGTGCTGTAAAAGTTTAGTTACCAAATTATTATACAGAATAATCTCTTTCATCAGTTCTGTCACCTAATCAAATAATTTCTCAGATATATGATTTTCAGACTTCATACTCAAAAGTTGAGCCACACGTGATAATTGCGAATGTATTTTACAACCAGGCCACAACCTATTATTTATAGCTTTATGCATATCATAAAATTTCTAAGCTTTAGAATTAGGTGGTTCATCCATGTAATCCATATTGAAAAAGCACCAGTAGCTTTTTTGACCATTCTATTGTATGTGTTTAATGCTTCTTCACTACATACATAGGATTCGGTACTCTCATTTTGGTCAATGTTCATAATCATTGTACTTTCTCCTTGATAAATCCAAACAAAATAATTTGGTACAAAGCCTATTTTAGCCAGATGGTATCGAATAATGTTTACATCATGAAAAGACATATTCTGACACTTGTGATTATTACATGGACACTTAATTTTATCTCTGTCGATCCATCTCAATTCACTACAAGCAAAGTTGAAGAAAGTTTCTAGCCCACTCAAAAAATCTTTATTCAAAATTCTATTCATAAACCTTTTGTACATCCACTAATGATTTGAACTAATTTTTCATTGTTATATTTACAAACAATTTTGCTCAATCATAATTCTAAATGAAACTTACAATGACTACAAATAATACTATTAATTAAATAAAATCACTTACAGATGAATATGCAAAGATAAAATATCATGAATATCTAGGCAATTTGTTTGCAGAATCTACATAAAGAAATAGAGAATTAATTAGCACACTAAAGGTGAAAGGATATCATGATATTGCTAGATGAAGGGAGCATGTCTCTTCCAGTGCACCAATCAAAGCCACACAAAAAGGTAAGAATAAGGAGAACACAAGAACCAAGTGAAATGATGATCAGTATATCTACATACATACTGTAATATATGTACATATAATACTGCATCATTATATGTACATGTATACTAAGTATATATGTACTTAGTATATATGTACATCTACTTTCGTAATATATGTAACTAGTGAAATGCTAGTATATATGTACTTATATACTGTAGTATTGAATATTTATCAAAATATAACTTTATTAATTTATTTATTTTGATTTGATTGACTAGTTTAAATTTCATACATATATGGTACGACATTGTTCCCCATATGAAACTTTTATAAGCAAAGGAATTTTTTACTAGACATTACATGCTGCGACTAGGACATCTTTGTTGTAGCAGAAAGATGGTGACCAGAGGAACTAGGGTACAGAAAGCAACGTCATTTTAATGGATAGATTATATTTTATGCACTATATGTATGTATATGTATTGAACTTTTATCTTGTACAATCTTATTGCAAATTTTTTGTGCATTGTGTTTCTAAGTTCGATGCAATTTCAAATAAACAAAGATGATTTTTATAGCCCTAGTTAAGGTGTTTGCTCATTTTTTTATTCTTATTACAGAATATATAGTTGTTTGATGTTCATGCTCCATAATAGGTGTTTACGCTATACTTTAATGTAAATACTTGTACATTTATACCTATATATATGTATATGTACATGTATACTAGTATATATCTAAATATACATATATACTGGTATATATGTACAAGTATTTACTAGTATATATGTATATGTAAATATACACTATAGTATATGTACATATTTATATGTATATATAGATGCTTAGTATATGTACATATATACACTGAAGTATATGTACATATACATTACAGTGTATATGTACATACATACTATAGTTTATAAGTATACACTGGTATATATGTACAAGTATTTACAAGTATATATGTACATACTTGTACATATGCACTACAGTGTATATGTGCATAGATGTACTTATAATGTAGATATATACTGTAGTTTAAATGTATATACATATATGTACATATACACTGTAGTGTATATGTACATATACTAAGTATATATATACAGATAAATACTTGTACATATATACCAGTTTATATATTCATATACAAATATACCAGTGTGTACATATACACTACACTGTATATGTATACACATTTATATGTACATATATATTGTAGTGTATATGTACATATACTAAGTATATATGTAAATATAAATACTTGTATATATGTACATGTACATATATACCAGTGTATACATATACGCTACTGTATATATGTACATATATACTGAGTATATATGTACATAATATATATGTACATATATAACTACAGTTTATATGTACATAGATTGCAGTAATATATGTAACTAGTGAAATGCTAGTATATATGTACATATACATTGTAGTATATATGTACATCTATATTGTAGTATTATATATTTATCAAAACATATATTTATTTATTTATTTATTTTGATTTGATAGGTTGGTTTAAATTTCGTATAGATATGGTACCGCATCGTTCCCCGAACGAAGCTTTTATAAGTAAAGAGATTTTTTACTAGACATGATGCACCGTGACTCAAACATCTTTGTCGCAGTAGAAATATGGTGATCAGAGGAGATAAGGGAGAGAAAGCAATGTCAATGCACAGATAGATTATACATTATGCACTATCGGTAGATAAATTAATGAAAATGATGTAATAAACTTTTGTTATGTTTTTGGTGAATTATGTAAAATATTGAATCATAATAATTTTGTAAATGATTTTATTTTTTATTTCAAATTAATTCAAATTAATAATTTGAAAAATATTAAATTATTTAATTAAATAATTTGAAAAAAAATAAAATTCTGAAAATAGTTTTGGAATGAAAATAGCTAGGAATTTTCCCATACTATTATAGAATAAGAAATTATAATTTTAGCTTGGGATTTTTCTATTGCTAAATTTATTTTGCTAGGGACTATTTTCCTTACTAATTTTTAGTGACGAGAACTTTATATTAGGAGAGCTTCCATTGTTATATCCGTTTAGCGATGGTAACTCTAGCTTATTAATTTAGCTAGGAAAAAATTTATTTTAGCTAGGAATATTTTTGTCTCTTAAATTTTTTAGCAACGGACTCTTTCCTTTGCTAATTTTTAGCGACGAGCACTTTAGATTGAGAAAGCTTCCATCGTTAATCCATCGCTATATCCCATTCAGCGACAAAAAATCTTCATTTAACTAAGGAATTATCCCTAGCTATTTGGGATTTTTCTTGTAGTGCAAGAAAGGGACGCAAAAAAGAAAAGATTTGCAAGTGTGAAGGAGTAAGCTTTTCAATTTTCAATGAAGATCAAAGATCAAAATTTTAACTATGATTCAACTCAATCTTTGAATATAAAAATAAATAAGGCAGAAAATATAAATGGAATGAAGATCCAATTCCAAGAACTTTTGGTAAATCAATTATTGAATAATTCAGACATGAATAATAACAGATATTGACTAGAAAACATATCACACAATGTATTAAACTAGAAAACATAGATGTGAAGAAACTTGCAATTACATATTCCTAGCATTACAAATATGGGCTGATTAGAGATATGAATAATTACAGATGAATAATTAATAGACACTAACATTAACATATTTTGTGGAAAACTACAATCAAAATACAATTTGCTAAAGTAAACTGACTAAGCTAAAAAGGATGAGAATTAAATAAAACTAGTTAACTACAGCTCTTTTAGAAATCCAGTCACATCCTACATTATGTTTACTAACAAGATAGAGATTAGAAATGAATGAATATAATCTAGTAAAACTAAAGCTTTATATTAAAGAGACACATGACTGAAATACAAAGAGTAAAGCCAAAGAAATGCATAAATAAATATTTAATTAAAGTAGCAGCCTAAGGACACACAATCTTATGAACTAAAGACCTGCCAAAAAAATAGCTGTGAAATAGAAATTTATCCTAATATTTAAGTAATTTACTTAAAGATTATTTACATACACATCAATTCAAATTTAAAGGATAAGAAGGATGACAACTTATTAATTTAGCAAAAATTATAGATATGTCTATCACTTATATACTTTTCCAATTAGATATTTAATTGAGAAATTAATTTTTTGTATTGAAATACCAAATTTCATTTTCTATGATGGTTGTTAGCTCACATAATATGAAATTTCAAATTTAATCTATTATTAGCAGTCTAATCACATAAAAGGATTATTTTATCAAAGTAAAGATTAAAGAAAATCTACATTTTGGCAAGTGCATCTCACGAGGGCTATTTTTCATAATGCCCAAAAAGTCAATAAGCAAATAAACCAAATGGGCACATCACTTTTTTAAAATTATTATAAAACAGGTTAATTAATTTCATCAAACAATAACATGGCTATAATTAAAAAAAATATATAAAATCATTTAATATACTCATATTATAATGCTACACCAAAACAAAACATTGTAGATATATAAACGACAAAAAAAAATACAATGATACACATAAAGTCAAACAAAAAAACTATAAATACATATCTTTGTGTGTGTGTGTGTGTGTACCATATATCAAGAATATCATCAAATGCACAAAAATATTTATTAACATATGCTAAATCTAAAATAGCTGAAAAGAAAAAAGAAAATAAAAGGAAAACATACGCTATATCAAGAGTATCATATATTAAGAGTTTCATATAATGCATTCATGATAATTTTTGATTTTTGTTTATCATAATTTTTTATAGTTAATTGTTTAATTTAACAAAAATTATACTACTAGAATAACATTAAAAATAAAATATCACACCAATATTAAAGATATTTCTTCATTTGGAGATTTAGATCCAATAAACAATTTTAATTAAAAAACTTTTCTTTGATATATTGATTCTTTGTAATAATCTCAGAAACAACGTTAGATCATAGTCAAAAATTTGAAAGTCATTATTAAATGACTTTTTTCATCTTGTTTGATTTTTTTTTTCATTTAGTTCTACACAATTATTTTTGATAATTTCTAACTTTTTGTATGTGTGACAAAGAAATTGGTAAGTTTTTTGTGTACAGAAACAAATTAGTGCACATGTTTCATTGTAAACAATAAATAATGTGCATGTAAAGCAAACATAGATTGAACTATATAAGCAACTTAACACGCACCACATGTCTATTACTTTGGAAATATATACTATATGCACATTTTTTTAAAACAAAAGGGTGTACTCTATTACTAATCAAATTATCTATCATATTACTCATGTGAACCTTATATACTGATGGAATAATTACTTTTTATAAATGTATACACGAAATAGGTCACCATGCTTGGCCGGTGTGCTTTGAGAATGCATGGCATCTAAGAAAACACTTTGAGAAAATTCTATACAATGTTTGTTCACATGCTTACAATAATGTATAGTCTGACATGGGTTCTTAGTCTTCTATACCCCCCCCCCCCCCCATTTCTCCATCAAGTGTGATTTGATTCTACATGCCAATATTAGATAGATATAATAAAGACTTAGTGTAGTGCATTTTTTTCAATAGTACTATTAAACAAAAATTAATATTGGGCCAATAAAATTAATGAAAGCATTTACAATCATTATAGAATAGAATAACTATAGAATTTATTGGGTACCTAATTAAAGACCAGAAAATATGATTTATTAAGAAAAAAAAATTAAATAGAATTAATTCATAAACATCCACCAACAAAAATTACAACCTCAACTAACTGTCAACAATTGCAATGACAACAAAATTAAAGATTATGGTTAAGTTTTACCTTCTTCTTTGAAAAAAATTTAAGAGATTCACACTATAATCATAGAAACCTATCTAGTAGATAAATTTCCACAGGTTCTTCATATTCATTGTCTCTACAAAACAAAAATTTTTAAAATATAAAAAACCAAAAATTAAAATATAAGATATAATTTTAATTTAAAAAATTACAGTACCTTGCTATTCTTCTCCTCTTGTTATTATTTTCTTCGTCCTCTTTTTCTATTCTTTGAATTTTAAAGCTAGCATACTATTTGGTTGATTTGAAATCCATAAAACTTAAAAAAATTAATCATTAAAAGAAAAAAAGTTCATACTACCAATTTATCATTACTACACAAGAACTCAACAAAAAAGCACCATTTAGCTCACTATTGATTTTAAATTTCCAAAATTCATTTTTAATTTCTCATTAAATTATAATGATGATAAACAAAAAAAACACATAGAGAGAGAGAGATGTTCGTTGTTTGATACGGTTCTTTGAAATAATGCTGCGATGACAATGTGTTTTGAGAGATGTTCTTTGTTTGATACGGTTTTGGAAACAATGTTGGAATGGTAGTGCATTCTAATAGTCGAAGGTTTTTCAAGAAGTGAACTGACCTAATTACGTAGAGACGGCCAGATGGGGGAGAGATGGGTTAGAGATAAAAAATATTAGAAAATAAAATTATATTATATTTAACCATTAATTAGATTATTTCATAAATAAATAAATTTATGGTTAATAGTATATAAAATTTTTATGGTTATTTTTTATAATATTATTTAGAAATTAATTAAATAAATTTCAGAAATAAAAAAAATTAATTTATGGTTATAACAATGGAGAAAATAAATAATAATACTAATAACCATGAACATTATTAATTGGTAATTAAATTTTCATTATTTTTCATTTATTAAAAAATATATTATTTCATATAACCATTGATAAATTGTATAAATATATAATCATACAAAATTTATAACATCTCAATTAAACAAAAATAAATAACCAAGTAAATAATGAATAAGTAACATATCAATAATATTCAAATAACTAATAATATATCTGACCATAAAAATAAAAATATATAATATTAACATTATCCAAAAAAATATAATAAATAATAAATTACTAAAAAATATAACTAAAAAAATACGACTACACATAAATCCAAAAATACAAAAAATACAAAAGCAACCAAATTTTAACTTGTATATTCTTAATAACAAATTATTTTAGATAATTTTTTAGTAGCTATTTCAATATTTTTAAAAAACGAGAACAAAATATTAAGCAAATAATAATTTTCTATACAATGATTATTAACTTCTGAATTAATAATCATACATCTAAGTAAAAAAATGAGTTATGAAAACTATAGTACATAACAAATGAAAAGTATCAACAAAAAAATTTAAAAAAAGATTTCTTTACTTCTTTATAGTAAGCATCACGATAGAGGAGCTCTGTAATGACTCCTAAATGACAATGATACTTGAATTATCTTCCTCAATACCCAATAATACTATCGGCTTCATTCGTAGATAAAACTACTAATATTTCTCTATGATATATCATTTTTTCATATAATATATATATTATAGAGATAATCTCTTGTGTATGCATAAAAGCATCATATTGCACATCACTATTCTCTTAGTTGCACATTTATATTAATGTATAAACTTTTATATATAATGGAATATGATTATATTAATGTTTAAGTGAATGGATATAATGCTGTGTTTACAATATTTTTATAAATATTATACACACACAAACACACACACACACACACACACACATATGTAACACTTTTATAAATATTATATAGTTTATATATCACATTTATATAAACATTATAAATATTATATAGTTATATAAAAATTTATATGTTATATAAATGTTTAATAATATAAACAATTTATATGTTATATAATTGTTATATAAACAATCATATAAATGGATAGTATTATGTAAATGTTGTATAAATATTTATAAACATCAACACATATGTATAAAAATTTATATATAACTTTATATGTTTATATAAACATATCAATGTTTATATATAATGCTATACATTTATAAATATTAAAGTATAAACATTTATATATAATATAATTAGATTATATAAATATATAAATATTAATATATAATGTTATGTGTTTTTAATATTTATATAAATATTATATTGTTACAAATCGAGCATACTATTTTTCAAAACAATATACCCTTCATGTTTTAGTGTTTTTGAAAATATATTTTATGTTTTTATTTTTTTTATTTTTTTATTTTTTTCAAATCATGAAATATACAAGAAGAATAAAAGTATTTTTTGAGTTTACCAGAAAGTAGAAATCTTAATTTTGATATATTTTTTAATATGAATATTTACTAATTTAGGTAATTTTTTTAAAAATATTATTTTAATGCACCATAACATAATTTTTCCTACATCTAATAAAATCTAACAACAATATCAAAATATTTTCAAACAATATTAAACTAGCAATAAAAAGAGTTTACTAATCAGCATCACCATGAGTAACACATATTTTATATTTAATTTAGGATGGTTTTTTTTACATGTAAAGAATAAAATTTTCCTTATTTTTATCAAAATTAAGGAGGTTGTAAAAAACATGAACAATATCAAATTTAATGAATTTGATTTTATCATAATTATACAATAAACACAAATAGACCACTCATGTGTTTTAATTTTTATTTATTTGTTAGCATGGACATGTAATTTATTTTAATTTGGACTGTTAATTGAAATTAAATTTTAATATCTTATAATTTGGACTATTAATTGGGTGTAAATTTTAATTTTTTATAATTTGACTATTAATTATAATTTATTATATTTTGAAACTTTAAAATAATTTAGAATCTACTGTATTTTTTGTAAAGTTTTCAAATAGCAAATTAAATGATTTGTATAGCATGAGAAACAAGCTTTAGTATAGCATCATATTGCACATCACTATTCTCTCAGTTACACATATTTATTTGAATGTGTGAAAGAATAGCAAAACTCAACAATTCTTTCACTAATTATGAACATTCTTGATTATATGAGTATTCTAATTTGAGTTGGATATAAGTTTTAAGCAAATGATTAATAATTTTTATAATTTTTAAAATATAATTTTTAGATTTTATCTATTGATAAAATAAAAATTAATTATATTTTATCATTACACAAAGTCAACTTGACAATTCAAGTAGCACAACCTGAGTTGGTATTCACGTGCAAACTAAGCAACAAAGGTCTAGGCTGAGTATTTTTGGCCTTACTAAATCAATGTGAGCAACCAAACTCTCTGAGATATTAGTTTTGCCTTACTTAATTGGTAATTAAACAAATAAATATTTTGGCTTAACCCAAAATAGCATTTCTAACACAAGCACAATAAATAATCAAAACTTCCATCACTTGTAAACTCTTATGAATCATAGACTAGAAAATATTTGATTTGCTTTTAATTAAAATGTTCATAAATAAATAATACATATTGTGTTAAACGGTAATTTAAACATTAAGATTTAAGATAATACTGACATTTCATCCTATGCATTATTTGTGATCAGCTAGCATTCATAAAAATTTTATATAAAACTAATATCAATTTTTTCTCAAGTAAGCTTGGTATTAATGATGTATGTATGCGAACTTTAATGGAAGTTGAGGTGTTACATTGTTTTTCATGGGTTATGGTCTTGTACATAAAGGGTCATAAACCTATTTCTAACTTTTAAATATCTATAACCTAATTTATGGAGTTTTGTATAGAAATAATGCATTTAAAATAAAAAATATAAAATATAATGCTAGTTGGAAAAATATTACCAACTTAGTGCGTCTGGAAACACGTGGAAATGTCCGTCATTCATAATGACGGCCATTGCCACGCTGTTAAATTTTAAAAATTAGAGGCCAACATTATGAATGGCAACTAATGAATTTTAAAAATTTTCAAATGCTGCCATTGGGAACGATAGCTATTTAATTAAACTAATAGTCGTCGTTCACAATGCCAGCATTTGAATTTTAAAAATTTTCAAATGCTGGCGATAGGAACGATGCCTATTTAATTAAACCAATGGCCATCATTCTCAATGCCGGATATTGAATTTTAAAATTTTTCATATGTGAGTAGTGAATTTGTTGTAAAAGACTGCAAAGATTTACTCAATATGAGTACACCAAGAATTTGTTGTAGTTGCCTCCTCAAAAAAATTACTGGTTTTAAGATGTAAGAAAGCCGAAGTATATCAATATCAATAAAAGTTGCATGTCATGGTTGTAAAAGATATTAACTTATTTGTGATCAACAAATATAAAGGGCTGCATACTTGTGTAAATCCGTGTTTAAACTGAGACCATCATCAACTAGAGTCAAAGTTGGTTGCTACTCATATAGAATCTATAATTATGGCATAATTTATATTGTTCCCTGCTACTATTCAAGCAATCATGATGGAGAAACGGGGATATAAAATTTCATATAAAAAAGCCTTGGATGGGAAGCATAAGACATTTAGACACTTATTTGGTGATTTTATTTAATCATATATTGATCTCCCACATTTGTTCTTGGGCATAGAATAAGGCAATCCTGGATGTGTTGTTATTTGGAAAACCATCTCTCATAGTGTGTCAAACAATGAGACATATCAGTGCGTGTTCTGGTCATTCAAGCCATCTATTGAAGGGTTCACAAATTATCATCCTATACTAATTATTAATGGTACAATTTGTATGAGAAGTATAAAGGGACATTGTTGATTGCTATGAGATGTGACAGAAATAATTAGTTATTTCCATTGACATTTGCTATTATAGAAGGCGAGAATATTGATAGTTGGGGAATTTTCATGGCATGTATCAAAAATAGAGTAACTTAACGGACTAGGATTTGTGTTATAACTGACAGACAACCAGGTATTATAGTAGCTATGAGTGATCATCATCTAAATTGGGATGCACCATATGGCTATCACAAGATCTATATGCATCATCTTGCAGCAATTTTATGACCAGCTTCGAAGATAAATAGAATTTGGTCTGCATAGTAGATGTTGCGACAACAACACGAAAGATGAATAGGCATATGGCACAATTGGGAGAATTAATTCTAAAGCACAACAATGGTTAGAGGTGATCCCTCTTCCGTTATGGGTACTTTCACATGATGGAGGTCAAAAATATGGAATAATGACAACCAATATGTCAAAGGTATTTAATAGTGAACATAAAGGGGCTCATAGCTTACCAATCACTATATGAGTTTAGTTAATATTTTCTTGCCTTAACAATTACTTTGTTGCAAGAAGGGAATAAGGTGCTAATAGATTGGCATCAGATGAGTAGTTCACAACATATGTTGATACTCGGATTCAAGGTCATGTGGTTAAGGCTGAATTAATAGAAATTATTTTTTACGATTACATATAGAGCATATTTTCATGTAAGGTCCAAGAGACCTCAACATAAATGACAAGAAATGCACATGTGGTAAGACACTGATATATGGATTTCCATGTAGTCATATCATAGCATCATGTCAGCATCAATGTGTTGATTTTTAGTTATTTGTTCAAGACTACTACATTACGTAGTCCTACTATGACACTTAGGCAATCTTGTTTTATCCCATATAAAAAGAAGAAGAATGACTTTTTTATGATGGTCCAATGATTATAGCTCATTGGTCAATGAATGAAAAAGTCAATGGCTATCCTAAATCAATTCATTTGCATAATAAAATGGACATTAGGGAGGAGACAACTAAGATAAAATTTAGGTTGTGCAAATAAGAGGATCATAATCAGTGGTCTTGTAAGAATAGAAATCAAGTTTAGTTGTTTATTTATAAAAGAGGCCTCACTTTTTTGTTGTTATTAGGTATAAGACTTATGTACTAATATTAATTTGTAAATGAGGCCCTGAATATTTTGTTGTTGTCTTGTATCAGACTTATTCTATTGAATTAAACATTCTTATTCTATGTGTGTATTATAAATTATCATTGTGATTAATATTGACAACCATGTTTGACAATTATTCTAGATTTGTTATATCTTATAGATATGGCTAGGAAGATTCATGATGTGGATCTGTCGGATACATCTATCTTGGTATTGCAAGATAGACACCGATCACACTTAGTAGATACAGAGCAGGTACATAATTTATTAATTAGCAATTACTATTAGTAGTTTTAACTTGTAATTTATACATAATCACTTTTAAATTTGGTTGTTTCATTGCTTAAAGCTTTAGGAGATCCTCTACCCTCAACAACAGATGAGAGCCTTCATTACTATGTGAAGGATGGATATTTGGATTCAACCATACATGATTAGGGTTGGATTTTATGGTATATATCATTTGAGCCACATTGCGATTGATTGGCCACTTATAACCTCACTCATTCAAAGATGGTGGCCCATGATACACATGTTTCATGTGCTAGTAGGGGAGATGATGATTATCTTATAGGATGTCGCCATCCTACTTGGTCTTTGTATCCATGACCCAGCAGTCACTGGCACATATGTGTTCAATGTGGCTGTGTTGTGCGTGGAGTTACTCGGTGTCATCCCATCCACTAATGCTATCAAAAGAGCCACTATCTCTTTGTGGTGGTTATGTATCTAGTTATACACCCCATCATCTGTTGCAGATGAGGTAACATTAGAGCGTTGTGCATGTGGGTTCATCTTAGAGCTTATAGGATCCTTCTTGTTTGTGGACAAAAAGGGTGTGCATGTTCTCATGTTCTTTCTCTCACTACATTGAGATTTGATGGATACTATGATATATAGTTAGGGTGGTGCAATACTAGCACATAGATACCATGAGTTATGCCGAGCTAGCTTAAATCATAGCCATGGTATTAGCAGTTGTATTACACTCATACAGGTATGTAATAAATGAGAATGTGTGTTGTTATGTATAGATGAATTATCATATTTTTCTTAACGCAATATAAAAACTATAATATTATGACCCACTTTCTCATTCTTTTGTATTCAGCTATGGTCTTGGGAGAGACTTCACGTTGGGCGACCCAATTTTGGGCAACCACACACAGATCTAGCACCACCACCCGCTCATGCCTTACACGATGCTGATGTTAATTTTGAGGATAGTGACCTACCTGAGGCTATTCACAATGGATTATCAACTTGATCTCTGGCAAAGCTAGAAGTAGAGCCAGCTCTTTCACTAGGGTGTAGATGAAGAGTACCTTTGACATGGGTGCATAACCTATCGGGTGTACTCCTCCTTAACCAAGATTAGCTAGATGCACATACTCTTGATCAGGTAATGTTTATGTAAAATTATATGGTTCTATATTAATTATATTCATATTATTGTAAAATTTATTGATATTATGTGTTCACATGTAGGTGTCATGGCAACCATACGTGGGAAAGTTACTTGATTAGCTTTCATATATCTGCTTAACTGATCAGGAGATCTAGCAGATGATGTCACAGCTTATTTGTTTCAAGATTATTGAGTGGCATCATCCAGATAAAGTCCTACACCAGTTTGGGATGCTTCAAGAGGTACCTCCAACTTGCTCATATGAGCAACAGTTGCATGCAATGGATGCACGTGGATGATACCAGTGTGATTGGGTGATATATCATGCAACATACATAGAATTATAGGAGACACGAGTGGCTAGGATTATCACTTCACCCTCTATGGTAAGCTTAATGGACTTTCATTATCCATACATGCAGTGGTATCATCATATTACATGATGTTTTATGACACCATTACTTCATAGGGATGATATGGGGTTCCATACTACAGCCGGTAGTATGGATCTTTTGGTAAGTTAAAGTCGTGTTTCTAAAATATTTTACCTAATTTTTAATAATTAGATTATGTAATTATAATTCTTTCTTTGGTTCACTCAGATTGCCACTATGGTTGACATAGCCATTCACTCTCGTGTTGATACCCTTGGTGCTTTATGCGACATACATCATATTGCCCAATCGGTGTTTTACCAGATTGGTGAAGACCATCATATCGCTGGGTACACTAAGGAAGCTTCGACATCACATGAGCCATTTATTAGACCTCCATTGTCGTCAACACCATCACGTATGCATCTCATTCGAGGTAGAGAGAGAGGGAGAGCAGGAATTGATCACAAAGGTCATGCTCGAGATGGTGGGTTAGGTCATGGTTCGGATAGTGAGAGTGGTTTAGGTACACTTCAAGCCGACAATGCCTACTTTTTACCCCTCATCCAAGATGTTTATACCACCACACACCTGCATATCACCTTACATACCCACTCAAATTGACGCATCACCTTCCCTACCCCCATATTGACACAATTCCTCTAATAGTGCTTGTTCCTTCTTATTATCCAAGATATTCTCCGATCATCTTGGACACAATTCCTGCTAAAGTTGTGTGTGTGTTAAATTTATCTTCTTCAAGTCTTTTAAATAAATATGGTTATCTATTTTTTGTTGCATGTGATGTTTTGTGTATTTTGATTGAAACAGAAAGGAGGGTACAGATTTTGTTGCCAAGGTGAAATCAAGTTTGAGCGACTCGGCATGATGCCTCCCACAACCAATATCTCCGAGAGATTGTTCATATATGGGATTAGATTGCGAGCGCACTTGTTGACTATGCACAAAAAAGGCTGGAGGTACCTGCAACTCTTTTTGTGGAACCTGGGAAAAGATTATTAGTTATGCATCATAGATTTGATTTGATGTTTAGCATGCTTATGTATTTATTAGATGATTAGAACTCATGTGTGTGTGTTAGCTTGAGATATGGTTTTAATTTATTTTGTAAGTTTTTTAGTTGGATATAATAGTATCTATGTATCCTATAATTTAATTTTTTGCACTTGAGATGTGGATAATTAAAAGACTGACGAAGATTTGTATATAATATGCAAATGCTGAATTGTTTGCAGTTGTAGGGTTTGGTGGAGAGGAGGAGGCTACAGGTGGAATAAATGGTTGAAAATTTTAGGGGGTTAGGTGAAAATGAAGAAAAGAAAATGGAGGAAGAGAGAACAAGATCAGACATGGATAAACTCGTTCAAAAGCTAGTGTTGTGAATGATAGATATTAGTTTGATTAAATAGCCATAGTTCCCAATGCCAGTATTTGAAAATTTTTAAATTCAATAGCTAGCATTAAGAATGACGACCATTGGTTTAATTAAATAGCAGTCATTCCTAAAGTCGGCATTTAATAATTTTTGAAATTCAAATGTCAGCATTGTGAATGATGACCATTGGTTTAATTAAATAGGCATCATTCTCAATGCCGGCATAAGAAAATTTTTAAAAATCTATAGCCAGAATTTACAACACCAGCCTTTGATTTTTAAAATTCAAAAGCATGCCTATTAATATTAAATTCTAAAAATAAATTTCAAGATAATTATTTAGTGAGGGATATTTTCTGGAGCTAATTAGATAGGACAAATCAATCAATAAATTCATTAATAAATTTTCTGCCAACCTTTCTACAAAAATCTAATACAATATTGGCTAGAGATATTTTTCCATCAAAAATGTTTATCACTATTCCATCAAAAATCCATCACAAATTATTCAATCGATATAAAATCAAACATATCTTGCTATTCCCTAGCTAATCCCTTTGAAATTAGCTAGGGATTATTTTCCTAAAAAATTTTCGTAGCTAGATAGATAATTTCTTATAGTATATGTGTCTATCTATCTATATATCAATTTATCTATTAATATAAGTATCTATCTATATGTCTGTCTATCTATATGGATGTTTATATATTCATATATCTATATATCTATCTATTTGACTATTTATCTATTTATCTATTTTTCTATCTATCTATCTCTTATATTTATATAACAATCAATCAATCAGTCTGTATACCTAACTATCTGTCTATCTATATATCTATCTATCTATTTATCAATCAATCAATCTATTTATCTATCTATCTATCTATCTATTGCTATCTAACTATTTATCTATCTATCTATCTCTCAATCAATCTAAATAACTGTCTATCTATTAATTTATCTATCTATCTCTCTATATATCTGTCTATATATCTATCTATAAATCTGTCTATCTATTTATCTATCTTTCTATATTTTTATCTAACTAACTAACTATCTATCTATCTTTCTTTCTTTCTTTCTATCTGTCTATCTATCTATCTTTATATATATCTTTCTATTAATCTATATATCAATCTATCTATCAATTTATCTATAAATCTGTCTATCAATCAATCTATCAATGTTTCTATCAATATGAATATTTATTGGTCCATATATATGTCTATCTATCAGTATATCTATCTTTCTATCTATGTATCTGACTATCTAGGTGTCTATCTATCTATTTATTTATATGTGTATCTATATATCTATAAATCTATCTATCTATTTATCTATCTATTTGTCTATTTATTCATCTATCTACCTATCTATCTTTCATTAAATTAATCTATTTAGCAATTAATCTACCTATTTGTCTATCAATCTATCTATCAATCTATTTGTCAAAATATTTATCTATCTATTTGTCTGTCTATCTATCTGACTATCTATCTGTCTGACTATCTATCTGTCTGACTATTTATCTATCTATCTATTTGTCAATTAGTCTATCTATCTAGCTGTCTATGTGTCTGGTTGTCTACATGTTTATCTATCTATTTGTCTGGATATCTATTAGTCTTTCTAATTTTCAATCTACCTAACTATCTATCTACCTAACAATTTTCCTACATAAATATTTGTATGTTTATCTATCTATTTATCTATCAATAAATCATTCTATATATTTATCTATCAATCTATCTAACTATTTATCAATCTATTTGGCGATGTATCTATCTATGTATTTGTCTATTGATCTTTCTATCTATGTGACTATCTATCTATCATTCTAACTAAATATTTGTCTATCTATCTATTTATCTGCCAATTGATATATCTATCTATCTTTATGTCTTTTTATCCATCCATCTATCTATCTATTTATATGACTATATATGTACAATCTATTTATGTTTGTATCTATCTGTCGATTTGACTATCTATTTGTATATTTATCTATTTATCTATCTATCATTCTGACTATTTATCTATTTGATCTATTTTTCTGTCTATCTATCTATCTTTCTATCTTTCTATCTTTCTATCTTTCTATCTTTCTATCTTTCTATCATTCTATCTTTCTAAAAATTTCTCTATCTATTCATCTAAATATCTATCTACTTATCTATGTGTCTATTTATCAATCTATCAATCTATCAATCTATCTATCTACCTATCTTTCAATCTATATATCTTTTGATCAATCAATCTCTCTATTAATTATTATATCAAATTGTGTATCAATCTGTCTGTCAAGCTATCTAAAAATCTATCTATTAATCTATCTATTAATTTGCCTATCAAATAATAAATCTATCCATCTATCTTACTATCTATCTATCTATATGTATTCTATGTGTCTATCTATCTGTCTATTTATCTATTTATCTAATTATCTATCTAATTATCTATCGATTTATCTATCTATCGATCTATCTATCTGTCTATCTATATATTAATTTATCTGTCTATCTTTTTATGTATCTAATTATCTATCTATCTATCTATATATATAGCTATTTGTTTATCTATCTATCTATCTATTTATCTATGGGTTGTCTATCTATCTATCTATAAAACTTTCTGTCTATCTATTTGTTTATCTTTTATATAGCTTTCTCTCTATCTATATGGCTATCTATCAATCTATCTTTCTATTTATCTATCTATCTAATTGTCTATATATTTGTCTATATTAATATCATTCTACCTATGAATTTATTTAACAATAAATCAACCTATTTCTCTATCAATCTATCTATCATTTTGTCTATCAAACTATTTCTGTATCTATCTATGTGTCTATTAATTTATTTATCTATCTGTCAATTTTTCTACTTATCTATCTACCTGCATATCTAACTACCTATCTACCTGACTATTTGTTTGTCTATCTATCTATTTATTTGTGTGTGTGTGTGTGTGTGTGTGTGTGTATATATATTTGTCTGTCTATTTGTTTGCCTATCTAACTATCTATCTATTTGTCTTCTATCTATCTGTCTATATATCTATGTATTTATCTTTCTATCTATCCACGATGCCCCTCCCGCAAAAAAAGACCGCGGGCCGGGTCTGATTCGACCCGGCCCGTGGTCCCCCGTATTCCGAACCGCTCGGACAGGCAAGCTCAAGCGGGCCCGGCAAGGCACGGCACGGCCCACCGTGCCTGTGGGCCGTGCCGGCCTGCCCGGCACGGTGGCACGCTCGTGACACCTCTAATTATAACTTTCTCTCTATATAAGTAGCTGTCTATCGATCTATCTATCTATATGATTATTTATCTGTCTATCTATCTTTGTAATTATTTGTCTATCTATCTGTCTATCTATCTATGTATCTATCTGGGTATTTATTTGTCTATCTATTTTTCTATCTATTTGTCTATCTATTTGTCTATCTATATATCTATCTTTCTAACTATCTATTTATCTATCTATCTATATGGTTGTCTATGTATCATTTTATCAACTATCTCTCTATCATTCTTTCTTTCTATCTAAAAATATATTTATGTATCTGTCTTTTAATTTGTCAATCTATATGTATATCAATCTCTTAATCAAATTTGTATATGAAACTACTCATCAATCTGTTTCTCACTCTATCTATCTTCTGACTCTTAATCTATCTATTAAAATTCAATCAATGAATCAATCTATCTATCTATTTATGTGACTCTGTATCAATCAATCAATCAATCAATCAATCTGACTATCTATGTATCAATCTATGTGTCTATCTATATGTCTATCTATTTGTCTATCCATCTATCTATTTGTAAATCTATATATCATTCTATTTATCTATCTATTTGTCTCTCTATCTATTTATCTATATATTTATTTATATATATGTATGTATGTCTATCTATTTATATATCTATCTATCTGCCTGTCTATTTGTCTATCTCTCTATTTATCTTTTTGTATATCAATTTGTCAATCTTTCGGTATAACGTTTTGTCTATTTATCTGTATATCTATCTACCCATCTATGTATCTATCTTTCTATTTATCTATTTGTATATCAATCTGTCTATTTATTTTTCTATCAATCAATCTATCATCTATCTATCTTTCTTTCTTTCTATCTTTCAATCGAATTATCAATCAATCTACCTATTTGTCTATCTATTTATTAATCAATCTATCTATCGAACTATTTATCTATTTATATATTTATCTGTCTCTATGTCTATATGTTTGTCTCTTTTTCTGTCTTTCTATATGTTTATCAGTTAGGTTGTCTAACTTTTTCTTTTAATGTCTATCTTCCAAACTATCTATCCATCTGATTGTATATTTTTCCTAACTATTTGTCTGACTATCTATCTGTTTATCTGTCTATCTATTTATATATTTATATATCTATCTATTGTCTGTCTATCTACCTATCTATTTGCATATCTATAAGTCTATCTATATGTCTATCATCTATCTATCTATTTGACTATATATTTGTCTATCTATTTATATATTATCTGTCTATCTATCTGTCTATCTATCTATCTATAAACATATCTGTCTATCTGTCTTTTTATCAATTTATCTATTTATATGACTATTTATCTAACTAACTATCTATCAATATATTTGTCTAACTATCTATTTATCTATCTATCTATATGTCAGTATATCTATTTTTCATATATCTATCCATCGATCTATCTAATAATCTATTTATCTATCTATATATCTATCTATTTATATATCTATCTATATATCAATATATTTGTCTATTTATCTTTCTATCTATTTGTTAAAAAAACTATCTATCTATTTGTTTAAATATTTTTATATTTATCGATCTATCTATTTGCCTATCTATCTATCTATCTGTCTATATATAAATCTATTTGTCTTTCTATCTGTCTTTTAATTTGTCTTAGCTATATATATATTGATCTTTTTATCAATTTGTATATCCAACTGTGTATTAATCTATCTACAAATCTATCTATCTATTTGTCTATTAATCTTTCTATCAATCAATCGATCTATCTCTCTACGTATGTTTTTATCTATCTATCTATCTATTTATCTATATGTCTATATATGTGACTATATATCTGTTTATCTATCTATTTCTCTGTCTATATATATATATCTATCTGTCATTCTATTTGTCTATGTTTCTATCTATCTATTTGTCTATCTTTTTATCTATCTTTTTGTCAATTAATTTGTCTAACTTTTTATCTATATTTCTATCAATCTATCTATTTATCATTCTATTTATCTATTTATCTATTTATCAATCAATCTATCTTATTATAAATGTATCTATCTATCTCTCTATCTATCAATATATCTATCTTATTGTAAATGTATCCATTTATCTCTCTATCTATCATTTTATATGTCAATCTATGTGTCTATCTTTCTTTCTAAGTATCAATCTATCTATTATTCTAACTATCTATCTATATATTTATCTATCGATCTATCTCAAAATTTATCTGTCTATCAATCTGTCTATCTACCAATCTAATAATCTATCTATCTATCTATGTATCTCTCTATAAGATCTGCCTATCTATCTAACTATCTAACGATCTATCTATCTGTCTATTTATCTTTCTATCTATCTATAATTCTATCTTTATATTTGTGTATTTATCTATATATTAATCTATCTAACTTTTTATCCATCTTTCAATATATCTATCTATCAATCTATCTAATTATATGTCTTTCCCTCTATCTATCTATTTATCTATTTATCTGTCTATCTATTTATCTATTTGTCTATCTATCAGTCTATCCTTTTGTCATCTTTTTTCCTATCTATCTGTCTATCAATCTCTTTTTATATCTGTCTATCTAATTGTCTATCTATCTATCTATCTATCTTTTAGTCTATCTATCTATCTATCTATATATTTGTCTATCTATCTTTGTAATAATACAACTATTTATGTATCTATTTATATATCTATCTATCAAATAATCCATCCATCTATCTATATATTTGGCTATCTATCTATTTTATAGTTGTCTATCTATCTATCTATCAATCTACATGTCTATCTATTTTATTATCTACCATCCTATCTATTTATCTATCTATCTATTTGATTATTTTTTATTTATCTATATGTCTATCTATAATCTATCTCTCTATGTATCTATCTATATAATAATAGATCGATCGATCTATCTATCTATCTATTTCTTTATTAATCTTTTTGTCTATAAAACCCTATATATATATATATATATATATATCTATCTTTCTGTCTATATATCTATATATCTAATTTTTTTTATCTAGATATATATCTATATATCTATCTATCTATTTATTTATATATCTATTTATTTATCTACCTATCTATCTATCTATCTATATATCTATTTGTCTAACATTTAATATTTAAATTTATCTATCTATGAATCTATATATCAATCTGTCTATTAATATTTATATTAATCTATCTATAAATTTGTCAATCTATATATTAATATGTCTATCAATGTGTCAATCTAAATGTTTATTATTCAATCAATCAATCTATCTATCTGTATATCTAAATATCTATCTATTTCTTTATATATGTGTCTATCTAACTATCTAACTCTCTAACTATCTATCTATTTATCTACCTATCTATCTGTCTAACTATCTATCTTTTTATTTGTTTATATGTCTACCTATCTATCTATCTATCTACCTGTCTATCTATATAACTATCTATCTTTATATATATCAATCTATCTATCATTTTATCTATCTATCTATCTTTGTTGCTATATATTTGTATATATATGTGGCTATCTATTTAGCTATTGATATGTCTATCTATCTATCTACCCATCTTTATAACTATTTATCTATTTATCTTTTATTTGCATATGTATATGTTTATCTATCTATCTATCTATCTAGCTATCTATCTATTTATTTATATATCTATCTATCTATCTATTTGTCTATCTATATATCTATCAATCAATCAATATATCTATCAATCAATCAATCAATCAATATGTCTATCTATATGTATATTGATCTGTATATCAATTTTTATAACAATGTTTATATCAATCTATCTATCAATGTGTCTATCAATATGGAAAACTATCTCTTAATCTTTATGTCTTTATATATGAATATCTATATATCAATCTACTTATATATCTATCTATTTATCTGTCGATCTATCTGTATGTCTATCTATTTTTATATCAATCAATCACTCAATCTATTTAACTATTAATATATCTACCAAACTATCTATCTATCTATCTTTTATTGGTCTATATGTTTGTTTGTTTTATTTGAATATCTATCAATCTTTCTGTCTATTTATTTGTCATTCTAGCTTTCTGTATATCTATTTATGTCTTTGTCTTTCTTTCCATCTATCTGTCATTCATTCTATAAATCTAGTTGTCAGTGTGTCTATCAATTTATCTATTTATCTATCTTTCTAGTTATTTATCTTATATTATTTCTTTCTCCCTTTTTATTTGTCTATATATCTATCTATTTATTAATCTATGAATTTGTTTCCCAAACTATCTATATATCTATATAATATTTATCCATTTATAAATTATTCTATATATCTATCTATCAATATATCTATTAAACTATATATCTATATGTTTATCTATCTATTTGTCAGTTTATATGTATGTTTGAATGTCTACCAATCTATCTGTCTATCTTTCTATCTATTTGTCTATCTATTTTTATTTTTGTCTCTTTATCTATGTGTCCATCTATATATCTGTATCTTTCTATCTATCTATATATCTGTCTAGCTATGTATCTATCTGTCTATCTGTCTATGTATCTATCTATCAATCTATCTATCTATATATCTATCAATCAATTTGTTTATTAATCTGTCTATTTATGTGTCTATCTTGCTGTCTAATAATCTATTTATTTGTATCACTATCTATTTATCTATCTATCTGTCTAATATTCTATTTATCTATCTATCTATCTATCAATCTATATATCTATCTGTATATCTATCTGTCTATCTATATCTCAAAAAATCTATCTATCTGTCTATCAATCTATCTATCTATATGTATATTCATCTATCAATCTATCTATATGTATATCCATCTATCCATCTATCTAGCTAATAATCTACATATTTATCTATCTAAATATCTATATAATCTGTCTATATATCTTTTTATCTATATGTCTATTTATCTGTGTATCTATCTATCAATCTATATATCTATTTATCTATCTATAATTCTATCTCTTTATCTTTTTGTATATATTTCTATATAACTAACTATCTATCTGTCTATCTATCTGTCTAACTATCTATCTGTCTATCTATTGGTCTATCTTTCTCTCTATCTATTTATTTACATATATATCTATCTATTTATCTATCCATCTATATGTATATCTATTTGTTTATCTATTGATCTATCTATCTATCTATCTATATAATTATTTATTTATTTATTTGTCAAATTATACGTCTATGTATCTATCTATCTATTGAATGGTATATTTATTTGTATATCTATTTATCTATATTTTGAATGGTTTATATATTTGTATATCAATCTATCTAATTATCTATTAATTTGTCTATCTATCTTTTCATCAATCTGTCTATTAATTTGTCTATCTATCTACCTAACAATCTGTCTATTATTATTTTTATAAATTTGTATATCTATGTGTCTTCTAATTTATATTTCTATCTATCTATATATCTATCTATATATTTATTTATATGTTTTTATATATCTCTATTTTTATATCAATATATATATATATATATATATATATATCAATCTATCTTTCTTTCATTCAATATATCTAACTTTTTATATATCTGTCTATCTGTAGTTATATCTATCTATTTTTCTAACTATATATCTATCTATCTATATATCTATTAGTCTATCTATCTGTCTATCTATTTGACTATCTATATTTCTATATTTCTATCTATCTATTTATCTATTCATCTATCTATCATTCTATCGTTTTTATCTATCTATCTTTCTTTCTATATAACTATCTATCCAATCTAAATCTCAATATGTCCTTCAATCTATCTATCTATGTATCTATATATCTATCTATTTATCTGTCTATCTCTTTCTCTATCTATCTATTTATCTATCCATTTATCAATATGTATATCAATTTAAATATCTATTTGTCTATATATTTATTTATCTAACTATCTATATGTCTTTCTAGTTGTCTATCTATTTGTTTGTCTATCTGTCTATCTATCTTTATATCAAGATAACTATATATCTATTAGTCTATTTAATAGACTAATAGACTATCTATATATGGGTCTATTTGTCTATTTGTCGTTTTGTATATCTATCTTTCTATTAGTCTATTTGTCTATCAATATATGGGTCTATCTATCTATCTATCTATCTATTTATCTATCTATCTATATGTCAGTCTATCTATCTTTATATTTAATTATCTATCTATCTTTATATCTATCTATGCATCTTCTATTTATCTATCTGTCTTTTTTCATTCTATCTAACTAACAAACTATCTATCTATCTATTTATCTATCTATATATCTATCTATCTATCCGTCTGTCTATCTATTTTTTTATCTATTTATCTATCTACCTATCTATCCATCAATCGATCGATCTATCTATCTATTTATCTATCTATTTATCTATATAGCTATCTGTCTATTAGTTTGTCTGTGTCTATTTATCTTTCTAACAATTTGTCTATCAATCAATCTGAATATTAATATATCTATATATATGTATCTCTATCTATCTATCTATCTCTCTATCTTTCTATCTATTTGTCTATCTCTCTATCTATTAATATGTCTATCTATCTATCTATATATTTATCTAACTATGAGTGAATATATCTGTCTATCTATTTGTTTATCTATCTATCTATCTATTTGTCTATCTGTTTATCAATATTTATAACTATTTCATTATTTATTAATCTATCTATCTATTTGTCTATCTATCTATCTATCAGTCTATCTATCTATAAGAATATCTAACTATCTATTTATCCATCTATCTATTATTCAATCTATCAAAATGTATTTTATATGTCTATAAATCTATCTATCTATATATTGTCTCCTTATATGTATGTCCATCTATCTATCTATCTATTTGTCTATCTATTTGTCT